>VUQG01008106.1:5951-17760 GCA_015106755.1 Etia nguti
TTTAAAATAACTCAATAAAAGTGAAAAGTAGTCTTCAAAAAAGTTACTCAAGTAAGAGTAAAAAAAAAAAAAAAAAATTAGAAAAAAAAAAAAAAAAAAAAAAAAAAAAAAAAAAAAAAATCCAGTGAATAGTTCAGTCAGTAGTTATCTCGTCAAAAATGCCTTGTTGTTTACACAGGTCAGGCAAGAGAGGCCAGACTCCTTAAACCTGGATCGTAAGGCAACAGTAACTCAACCAAGGTATGCAGAAGAGCAGTCGGGCAACAGCAGCAGAAGAGCACACTGGGTACCACTCCTGCAAGCTAAGAATGGGAAACTGAGGCTGCAGTTCGCTCGGACTCACAAAAATTGGACAGAAAATTTGAAAAATATTACCCGGTCTGATGAGTCTGCTGTATCGGCCGTAATATGACATAAACAACATGAATGCATGGATCAAATCCAACTATAGTTTGGTGATTTTTAACCAACGCAAGGTTTAAAAAGTTCACTACACAAGTTATAGTCTTACTTGCATACAGTTTGACATCATTACAGCTTTATTAACAAAGTGCATTTCCAAAAGCACTGATCAAATGCCATATAATGGCATGCAATGAAAAGTCATACAAAAAACAAGCATCTTAAAATAGGTTTACACTAAACTGAATGCTTCATTACAAGATTTCACCACACAGCTAAACTGCTAAATAGTGCTGAATCTCTCCAGCACTGTGTGCGTTTGTCAGTGTAACAACATCAATGGTACAACAGCCTCAAAAAGGACTAATACATCTCTTTTGTGCTGTTGTTTGTTCTCTTTAATGGGAGGGGACAACTGGCATATTTAGGATCTCAGAATTCTCTCATATGGGGTTCTTTGCGTGTAACATCTCCTCCTTAACTAATGCCCATGGGACAAGTCAATAGCTCAGGATCTGTATTTCTATGCTTTAGCTCTCTGGCATTGGTGAGTCTTTGCCCACTTATGCCTTCGGATGCTCTTTGCTGACAAAAATTGAAAGTGAGGTGGTCGTCTGCAAATCCATTCACCTCAAGGTTTGACATGTCTGAGATTTTCTTTCTGCTCAGTGCAGTAGTAAACAGTCATAATCTCACCTACAACAGCCTTTCTTTTAGCTCCAAGCAGTCTGACTTTCTCCCTGACCATCTCATTATGACAAAGGTTTTTTCCACATAAATGCCACTCACCGAAGACTTTCTTTTTTGTTTTTTGCACCTTTCTGACAAATCTCTAGAGACAGTTGCTCTGAAAATCCCAGAATATCAGCAATTTTTTTAAAAAAGCCCCCAAAACTCAAAGTCACTCTGAGCTCACACAAGCTCAAGAAATTGCATTTATTGTAGTCTAAGGTGTTTCCGCTATTTTCACCACTCTTTTAAAGTAGCGAACTATTGCATCATGTTCTGCATGCTTAATTTCTAGTTTTCAGGTTGACATAAACCTTTGAACACAGCTGCAATAAATTGACATGATAAAACACCATTCAGGTTAATCATTCCACAGTGAGATGAAAGTTTATCAGGTTTGTGATGACTGCGAAAGACATCCGGCCAAATAAATCTAGTGATCCAGTATTCAGTACAATGAATCAAAAATGGCCGACAACAGTACAAGTACAGTAGGATAATCCATTGTTTTTATAGAGTGCTCTAAATTTAAGTAATTAAGTAATCATACATTAGAAAAAAACTGGAGTATATAAATGTGATTAAAAGTGATTACTAAAATTGCCTCTTTTTCTGTGTGAGCGAGAACTAACTGTATACTTGCCTGCTCTTTGAAACATGGTTCAAAGTGTCAACCAATCTGTCATTAGTTTACACACATCCGTGCACCACTTTGCACTGGAAGGTGTTGGAAAGGCTACCGCTGCAAGTGCCAGACAAAAAGTCATCATCCTCACAAAGTAAGATGGTAAAAATCAATCCGTATAGCGCCGTTGACCTTTAATATATATGTATAAGGAAAAAATAAGCCCTGTTTGTCTGCTGAAGACGAGATCACAGAAAACACACAGTCTATAACTTTTCCAAAATATTGCATGTCATGTCAGTGTGTGAAAAAAAAATACAGCTTTGATGTTTTTTGGTGAGAAAGAACGTTTTTGTTGTTGTTGGTTTTTTTCTTTGTTTTCACTTTGACTACTCAGAGAATTGTTTTTCATATTTTTATCTCTGGTAAATTCCATACATATGCTCTTAATCTCATACTGAGCTGCAGGTTTGCTTTCATGAGGCTTGCAGGTAGCATTGTGGTCTGCAACCACAGATTTGCAGGTACTGAACTCTGTGACCACAGAAAGTATTAGGGACAGCAAGTAAAAGCTAAAGGCGTTATTCATGATAATGGAAGCACTATAATTAATACAACTATCAATTTAATTTAAATTTCTAAATTAAGACACACTGGTCGGTTAGACAGCTTACCCGCCAATCTAACTATACTCCTGATACCAGAGGTGTCATATTCATTTTACATTGTAAGTCACATACAGCCAACACAGCACCTTCATATTGTTCCCCATTCTTCTTTCTCCTTCATTATAAAGAAGTGCTTCGCCTGCTGTTGTAAATCCATCAGTGCAACTCTTTGAATCAGGAACTTTATTGTTTATTTAATGTAATTCTACCAAAACAAACACAAAAACAACAAACAACAAACAAACAACAAACAAAACAAAACAAGAACACCTAATTTTCAATTACTGAATGGTTTATCTTTTACATACTTTCTAGTAGCATGCCAGACTTTATCGGTTAGAAGGTTGTAAAACTGATGAGTTCAAAGTCCAAAAGTTAAGTCAAGCCTTCTTTTGCATGTGGCATCTGTGATCTGTAACCTCAATAAAACAGATTTCATGCAGGTACATCAGAGCAGGGCCACGGGAGAGGCTCATTTGAATTCATATGAATTGTGCAGAGAAAAAAATTAAGGCTTTGGTGATTCTTTTGGGCTGAACTTCGTTAAGATTCAACTTGGATCCTTTTTACTTGCTTACTAACCCTGCCAGAATTATTTGTAGAGTGGTGGTGCTAGTGTCAGTGATCTAAAATGTCAAATAAAGTAAGCGTCACACTTGGCATGTTACTAGAATTGTTGTTCACATGCCAGCTTTTAGTAATATAGCGCGCACCCTGAAGTACTTTAGTGTGGTTGCACAGATCTGCTTGCATTGTTTTGCAGCACCTGTGTGCAGCAAACAAACCTTTACAGGCAGTGTGAACCACAAGTGGCAGCTTTATGAGTTTGGCAGGTATATCAGCTTGGTCAAATGTTAGAGAGGGACATGAGAATGTCAAAGGTTTCCAGTAGAACGACTCATTTTACCCTGTCCACTTCAGGTCAGAGATTCATTACAAAACAGCGCTCTTAAAAAAAAAGCCTTGTTGACTGTATGGCTAAAATTGGATCTTCAGAGAGGGTACAGGGTAAATCCCTGTGTGGTGAGCAATTACTCCATGGTGGTTTCAAGTTAACAACAGTTTCAGCTACAGGTTTTCCCTACAGGTAGCATGCTAATAGAAAAATTGTCAAAAGTTGCCACTTTGGTTAAGTGACCTTTGAATACTTGCTGTTAGTTTTGGTTATGAACCATTTACTCAGATTTCTTTTTAACCGTTATGTCAAGATGCCACAAACGTCTCTTTGTGTGTGTGTGTGCTTCGTAACTTAACATGAACATTGATATTAGGAGCGTCAATGTAGTTAACAGGTTTTTGGTATCCTACTGAATGTAAAAACATGTTTTTTAAAGGTCCTGTGCTTCTGAGTCATTGATGTACTTTGAGACCTTTTGATTAACATACCTACACCTACCTAGATTTCTTTGTTATTTTACCCTCTCACCTAAGCTTGCTAACTCTTCCAGAAACCCAGTTTTCAACTAAACCTTTATCAGCCCAATAATTTTCTTGTCTAGTATGATTTCTTTCATTCTTTTTTTTATATTTATGTTTATTTTTACTGTGAATCAAAGCTCAATACATTTCTATCTGTGTCATTCATTGGGTTACTCCATGGTGACTGGATTACTCTAGTGCACTTAAATTCAATTCAATTCAATTCAATTTTATTTATATAGCGCCAAATCACAACAACAGTCGCCTCAAGATGCTTTATATTGTATAGTAGATCGTACAATAATAGATATAGAGAAAACCCAACAATCATATGACCCCCTATGAGCAAGCACTTTGGCAACAGTGGGAAGGAAAAACTCCCTTTTAACAGGAAGAAACCTCCGGCAGAACCAGGCTCAGGGAGGGGCGGCCATCTGCTGCGACCGGTTGGGGTGAGAGAACGAAAACAGGATAAAGACATGCTGTGGAAGAGAGACAGAGATAAACTTGCCTGACACAACAAAACCTCAGCTGGAATAAGATTGATAATATTGTCTTCTTTTAAAAGCTTATTATTTTGATTTTACTGTTTATTAACAGTTTATTAGTTTAACTGTTTTTGATCATATGTTTTAAAATGTAACATATTTTAAATATCAGACCAAAACATTTGTTAATGGACCGTTAACCACATTCATCAGATCATTATGGAGATGTTTCGAATAACAAAAGAACCATTTAAAGAAGTATTGGATGTATTTTGATTCCTTGGCATTTAAAAAAATATGTGACTCTATTAAAATAAAACCTTATCGTCTCATGTTTCATGACTTTTCCTAAAATGAGATTATTGATCACATAGAAAATGTTGGGGTGTGTGGGATGAACTAGAACTGGAGAGGAGATGGGTGGAGTGGGTTGAGATGAGTGCCAGGTGTGATTTGTCACAAAAGGACAGCGGTAAGAGTGAAAGGGAAGGTTTGCAAGATGGTAGTGACACCTGCTATGATGTATGATTTGGAGATGGTGGCACTGACAGAAAGACAAGGCTGAGGTGGAGGTTACAGAGCTGAAGATGTTAAGGTTTTCATCTAGAGATTAGAAATGAGTATACACAGAGACAGCTCAGGCTGAGCAGTTTGGAGAGAGCCAAGGCTGAGATGGTTTGTACATGTGCAGAAGAGAGATAGTGGATATATCAGAAAAAGATGGTATTTATGGAACTGAAAGGTGGAAGGAAAATAGGAAGACCACAGAGATGTAGTGAAGGACATGCAGACAATTGATGTGACAGGGTAAGATGGTAGGGATAGGGTGAGATGGAGGCAGATGATGTGCTGTTTTGATGCCTAAAGGAAGTAGAAGTAGGAAAAGTATAAGAATGAGTCTAAATAGGTTGTTAAACTAATGAAATCCCTAACATTTAATCTTAAATATGTATTTTGTAAAATTTTATTCATAATTTTAAAAAATAGATGAAAATTAACAACTTAACATCTTTAAGAAATCAGTGCTGCTGTTGTTGTGGGACGGGGTCAAAATGACCAACGCTGGCAGTTCTGGTGTTAATACATTCAGTTTTTGCTACACATTAAAAAGCCATATTCAGCTTCTCCACGAATGTCTCTGTTAATACGAACCAAATTTCAAGAATGAGTCCTCAAGTGCAATTTCTAAACAAACATTATGATGAATGCCAGGAGTGCCAGCTCTGCTGCAGAGTTCACTGGGGTTTCAGGGATCAGAAATAGACAATTAACTGTACTGCAGAGTTAATGCAACAGGAAGGCTTTGTAGTTTCATCACAGTTACCTGATGAAACTTGCAGATCATGATAGAATGATACAGTATTCTTGGAACATTTATTGTGAAATCATAAAAAAACTAAGAGTTTCATAATTTTCTTCCACACAATAACCTCATTAATGCCTTGCGTACTGTACTGTGGTCAAACTGCCTAGTTAAAAACACATTTTTGTGCACATCAAAAACAACTTCTTGTCTTTAAACTGGGGTTTAAATTTCTAGAACACACATGCAATAAGCAGCTAACAATCGATGTTGCATTTTCTTATTAATTGTAAGAATGGGAACTACAGATATTGTCTTTTTTGGAGAGGAGAAATACAGTAAGCTACGTTTAACAGATATTTAGTGAAAATGAACTGTAACTGTATAAATAAATTATCTGGCTTTCCCAAGCATTGCTCAAGTTCTGCCTTACCCTCTATGACTTGGCCATGGTGGGAGTCATTAATTAATCATAAGAACTTTTGGTCTAACGTTTGTAGCAGCATAAAATACAATGTAATTCACCTTTGAATGCCAACCATTTCATTTTGGTGCAAGCCAATTAATCTTAACCACTTTGTTTGGCAGAAACTGTGGATAGATAGTTGTAGCTTATCAGTTTCTTTGCTTGTTATCAATAGTGCAAACTATGAGACAATGCAAACACTCCTTTACAACCACGCAAGCCTGGTCCCATTTCAAAAATCCATCCATCTTTGCTTTGACAGCAAAGAATTTCTTGTCCTTGCAGCATGACTGACCCACACAAATGGAAATGCATACAACTTTCTGTAGTTTTGTATGCTTGCAATGTAAGGTATAGGATTCTCCACAAGCCCGTGTGTAAATATCACCCCAACTTAACTCCCGGATGAACATTTACTATTTGTGATCACTGAATTATGCATATGTATTGCAAATGCTCCCAAACCTGCAGTTTGTTCACATCTCTTCTTTTAAGAGATGATCTAAATATTTGTGGGTTGAAACTGAAAATAAATAAAGAGGCCTGTGTTCCATTTATGGTGTTTCATTTCTGTTCCAGTCTTTGTCATTTAACTGAAAAAATCTTGAAATTACCACAACTGGAGTCATGCTGTCTCATACCTCCAGGAGTCCAGTCTTGTTTTAATTGTCTGTCATTCTATTTTAGGGTATAATTTCTTCTTGTTTTGTTCTTGGCCCCTGGATATGACACCTGCATTTCGTAATTTCATTTACCGCCTACAACGGCCACAGTATATGAACTCCGGCTTGTGCAACCACACCTTGTCAGATTATTCCGTGAGCTCACACAATGAGAAATGCTCACGGGTCAGCTTCAGGCTTGCCTCTCTTACTCCTACTACTTCCCTGTTCTGGCTCCTGTGTGCTCACTGATTGTTTACTAGCCTTACCTGAATGTTTGGTTCCAGCATCATGCTGCTGCCAGAATATATATGTGTATATATATACACATATATAAATACAGAGACATATATAAATACCGAGTGTACAAAAGGGATAAAATAGAATAAATAGGAATAAGAATACAAGGGAATTGCACATTTCAAGTATTGTGAGTCTATTTAACTGACACTGCTTAAGCTGATGGCTCCCAGGCAAGGATATTTAATTTCAACAAATGCCCGTTCCCTCGACTCCTCTCTCCTTGTGTCTCTTCTTCACCTCCTTGTCTCACATCTTCGGTGGGAGGGACTACGACATGAGGAGAGGAAGTGAGAATGTGCAGTCTGGGAAATGAGTTAATGAAGATTGCTTTGTCTCATCAAATGCTATGCTGCTTCACACACAAACCATGTGCTCTCACAACTCCTACACACAGGAGGCTACTCTGTGACAGCTCTAAACACAACTAGGTGACACTTGCCTCTGTGACCTTACAGCTCGCTTCGGGCATGGCTATGGCACATGTTACCAGAAATGCATGATGTCAATTTGGTTAGCTGTCTAACCACACTGACTGATAGACTGGAGCAAGTTTCATTTTCTCTGGTTACTGAAATTCTGCAGGTTGTGACACAAATGAGTTTTCATGGAAAAGTGGCACATATAAAAATAAAGAGGAATATTTATAATATATAATATGTAACGAGCCTGCTGTGTTTTTATACTGTGTAAATGCCACAGTATTGAAACATGAATATGGCCTAATTTCCCGGAGGATTTACTTAGGAAATCTGTAATAGGCTGTGCAAAACCTGTCTTAACTTCTCATCTGATCGGCAATGAAACTGAAGAGACACAAATGTGATAAGGAAGTGCAGAAGACTTGGATGCATTAACAGCCAGACAAACAAAGACTTCTTGTGTGCGTGCGTGTGTGCATGTGTGTGTGTGCTGCTTCACTCAAGTCTTAAAACTTATGACCCAACCTTACTAGTTGGAATAAAGCCAAAAGATATAAAACAACAGTGCTGATGCAAGAGCTACTCCTTTGTACACGTGGGCGGAACAATAACACGATGTGATGTAAATGCAGTCAGTTTCTCTGTTGGAGGAATTTCCTGGTAAATGGGTGAAACACAAAACCTAAAACACAGAGACTGAGAGAGAGAGATAGAGACTGAGAGAGAGTGATGGAAATACCACTTTCGTGTTCTTGTTTATCTTTGTTTCAGTTGAGCTTTATGTTTTTTCAAATGTGGACTTGAGTGAAACAGGTGAAGCCAACAGGCAAGACAGTACATGTATAAGAAATAAATGCTTCATGCCAAGTGTCATTATATGAGGCATTGTGCAATCTCACTAAATCTTTAATTCTGTGACATAATTCACACTACGTGGAGTGGATATATTAGACTAGTGTCATGGGAGACACCAGAGGTGACAGGAGCTTCAAAGTGCAAGAAAAATACCAAACTGGCCTGAGCATGTACAGCAAACAGGTCTTTACAACTATTCCCACATACAACCTGGATTTGAGTCACGTTTTTACAGAATTAATGTCCAAATTTTCAGTAATATTCCTTTCATCATTTCACAATTATCTCCTCCCCGGATCTTCAAGGGACAATAACTAATTGCACCCGTCTTTACATGTCTTTACAGAGTTACAGCATGGATGTGAGTCAGTTTTTCCAGAGTTAAATTCAAAATATTCAGTAATGATCATTTGAGCATTTAATCATTTCACAATCATCTCCTTCACTTTCTTCACTGGACAATAACTAAGTGCATCCCAGAAGCTCAATAGCAATACATCTGCTCATAACAAGTATGTAAACTCTTCATTAGCAGATCATAAGAGACGAGCCGAGCTTCATCTTGGTCATAAATATAGACAAACTGATATGCATAGACTATAATAAAAGCACAGAACATTCCCAGTCTTGCATATCACATGTGCACAACACAGTAATACTAGAGAGTGTGCCACTAGGCCAAATTTATTTGTATTTGTCGACAGTCAGACCTACATGCCTTTCCAGCTTTAAGCAAGTGTGAAATTGGGGGTAACATCAGCAGATGCTTGCTGTGAACATGAATTAGCCAAAGTAGCCACATCTGCATGTGGAAATGTCCCTACTCCCGCATGCTACTTGAGTGCACATTAACACTGACACTACCAGTGGACATGCAGTACACTCGTATTGTTGGGTGTAAGGCACTCCAGCATTGCTACATTAAAATAATATTACTGAAATCACTTTATAATGTCCTGTAATGCAGAACTGTACTAAATTCAGAAATAACACACGCATTCATAATCACACGATTGTATACTTGCTAGCCTTACACGATTCTTTCTATTATCTACAAGAGGGGCAAAAAACAGTCAATCAATTTAATTTTCTGTCTTCAGTGTAGAAGACTCAGTTTGAGACACTAACACTACCCTATTGAAGTCACACACTACATAAGTAAGTGTAGTAGTATGTTTGTAAAGCACATAAAATACGTACATACATTGTGAACTAACAGATGTATCTGATCTGAGACGTAGTAAACGTCTCTTGAATAAATTTTTGCTGTGAACTTAATTGCAGTGAATATCAGAATGATATATTTACTATGGACACAAGGATTTGTGTGCTACAACTTTAAGAGATTGCACTTATTTATACCTGTAACAGAGGTGGTCTGAGCTTTTCATGTTTTTATTTTATTTTCCATAATTCTATTGGATTTTTTTTTTTTACTCTGACTTCCAACAGTGCACAGAAAAAAAAGATTTTAAAAAATCCCATTAAACTTTAATGTCATCCTCTGGTTTTATGGAATTAAAAATTCCAAATTAAACAAGTACAAAACATTGGCTTTTTCGTTTTCAAATTCCACTAGGGTGATGTCAACCACATGTTTTCTGGATCCTGAAAGAGTTTGGCAGATACCCAAAATAAAGACCGAAAGATAAAAACAGAAAAAGAAAAAGGAAAGGGGTAATCATTAAACCAGCTCTTCTGCGTGGGCGTAGAGGGATTCCCTTATTCCTTTCTATTTGCTTTTTATTGCATGGGGCGGGAATTGAGCTTGGGATTCCCACTTTCACTGACTGTGTGTGGGAAGATATGGGCTATATTAGGAGCAGCACACAGCAAGTAAACACTTCACTCAATATGGACAGACAACAGGCAGAACAGCAGGAGAAACTAGTGGAGGTGAAAATCCAGACACACTGTATGGAAGAAGTCAGAGGTTCACATGGCTTGATTAAGTGTGCGCTGACTTTCATGGCAGGCTTAGTTGTGGCTCTGGCTGCGGGCTTCATCCTTCATTATTTTCTATTCAAACCCTCATGGAACCAGGTAAGAAACACTTCATATCAATCATAGAAAGTCTTCCGAATGTGAATTCTCATTGATTTGTCCTCCCTTTGTGTTTGTTCACATATATTTATAACTAATCTACCTACAGGATGCTCCAGCACTGAATGACACATCAAAAGTCATCTTGACTTGCAAACTAAAAAGTAAGTGTCGTTTAGATTTCAGCTGCTTTCAAAATCTCATCATATGTAAATGTTGCCTAGTATTGATGGGAGATATTTCCATGTCTTCTGCAGTGACTGATCAGCCGGGAAGATATGATATCTTCACAGCAAATAAAACTGGAACCTATCTTGTATACGGATGGGTGAAGGTCCCAAATGCCACCGGAAAAATTGTTCTGGAGCAAATAAGGGAAAAAGAAACCAGAACCATCAAAACAAAGCAAATTGAATCCAAAGAAGTGTTTCTGTTCAGTAGAGTCTTGATTGCTGAGAACACTAGTGTGAGCGTTAGCTTTGAATCTAACTACACAGACAACTCTTTCCATGTCTATGAGCTCTAATTAAGCTGATACCAGCTTAAATTTCAAAAACTCGCAACTTTTTTGTGGCACTCAGCTGTACCGTCATGAGTCTGCAGATGTTCGGTTTATCTACATCAAGATTTGTACTCATGCAGTAGTTTCATGGCAAGAGAAGCAGTTTCATGTTTGTGTTACGTCTGCTCTGGGTAGAGTGGGTGTGGCTGTATGAACTCTCCAAAGAGTGGATGGGACTGAGCAGGCGAAAGACTAGAGAGACAGTCACAGCTTTGCTCTAAGAGGAATATAATATTTTGACAAAAATGTCTCATAACTTTACAGCAACTCATAGTGTGATCATCTTCTGTACCACCCATCATTCAAACACTTCACCACAAAAATTATTTTAATCTCACTTTCACAAGAAAAAGTTTCTTTTCTTGTCATCTTCTTCTCTGATTGACTACCTTTACCTGTGAAGATAACCCACCTAGCACAAAGAGCTATATTTAAAAGATTGTAAAACTGAATATTTAAATCATGTAAAAAGTGAAATGACACTTTGTTCTGTTAATGGTGCTTTGAAAACTGAAATTGTATGTATATAGTTTTGGTACTGTTAATTATAACTATGTTGGTATTGGTCCAGCTTTGTATTTTGTTCATATCAGGGCTGTAACTGCACAGTATGCTGTGCATTATATGGATTGAAAACCTGTAATTAAATGTCACTATTAAATTGGGAATGTGATTCTCAGTTTTTACTTGTGTTGTTCCCATGAGAGCTTCAAGTTTGAAACATTTTCGGTACACACACACATATGGTGTTTCAGGATACGCTTGTCCAAAAAGCTTTAAATGGCTTTTTGGACAAAAGCTTTAAAAAAAAAAATTTTATTTACATAATTTGCCATGTAATGAAATTTTATTCACTGCAAATGCC
>VUQG01008110.1:1035-12826 GCA_015106755.1 Etia nguti
AGAAAAGCCAAAAAAAAAAAAAAAGACAGGAAAAAAAAAAAAATAAAGCCAAAAAAAAAAGAAGAGAAACTGCATTAAAGGCTGTACTGTATGGGGGCGTACAGAGGCATGCATCTATCAGCGCCACGATCCTTGCAAAAAGCCGCCAGGGACAGAGACACCAGTCAACTCAGGAAATAAGAAAATGATTAAGAGCGATTTAATGTCATGCCGCCGCCAAGCCAAAACGCACATCTGTCACTGTGAGACTGATGCTACTGCACCTCCTTCTCACTTCTCCCTCCCTCACTCACACTCTAGCAGTCAGTCACTCATTCATTACACTCTCCTGTCGCTGATGGGGTTTTTTTTTTTCCTATCAAGACCCATACCTTCCCAAGCCAGCCTCCAGAACCCTTCAAATCACGCTTTCCTCCACGTACACACACTTTCCTGTGGGTTCATCCAACACACACGCACAGATTCTCCTGTTTCGACTGCTGGATTATGCACTACGATTATTTCCATATGAAGCATAAAAAAAGTGCAGAGGAACTGCTGAGAGACTGTTTCCAATAAAACATACAGATCTGTGTGTGTTCATCTTCATTAACTTTGAAAGCTTTGAAAGAAAGGGGGAAAAAAAGGAAAAGCACACACTGCAATCCTGTTCGTACTACATGTGCACTTTCAGGTTTCATTTGGTGTCCTGCTGGTGACCACCAGCTCTAAAGGAACCAAAGCTGGGAATCATGGCTTCTAAACACTGCCCCCATCAGGTTGTTTGTGGCCATTACAATGCCGTAAACTGCTGGTTACAAGTAATATTTTTACACAAGTCTGAAAGCTGTTAAAATAAGGAATGTCTGCCAAAATGTTTCTGCTGCCTTTAAATGAACTTATTTCACAGACACACACAGAACAGGACGTTTCTGCAGAGCACTGACAACGTTTGCTGATGCTCATCAAAAATAAAGTTATTAATCCCTATGACCTTTGCACTTACCATTACACTTTCCTCCATTGGTGGGGTCACCATAGTAACCAGGCATGCAGCTCTGGCAGTGCGTCCCTGCTGTCAAGTTTCCACAGTGTTCGCATACGCTGCCGTTCACACACCTGCTGTGACCGTTACATTGGCATGCTGGAAGAGAAAATTCATATAAACATAAGAAAACATGTACAGTAGTACACATCTTTACTTCACCAAATGTGGTTTTAATGAAAGAACACTACAATAAATACCTGCAAAGGTTATCATTTTATTTGAGCTGAACGTCACATTGAAAGGTGTTTCGAATATTTTGTCTGTCTCCATCATACACATTGCTCACTGTCAGAATCACTTGGCAATCGCTTGCTTATAGATGAAGTAGGTAACATTTGCAAATGCACATTTCCTACTTAAGTTCTAGCTGCAGACAAAAAGAGCCAGAAGAGGCTACACGATTCATGTTAAGTGGGAGACTCAATTACAGGGTATGAAAGGTGAGTCCACAAAGCTTAACCTTAGTGTCATCTGGTCCAGTCTGGTCTCGTGGTTCACTCACCGGGGCACTGGATAAAAGCCCAGTTGTAGCCTCTGTCTGATGAACAGAGACCCTGATCCACCACCATGTCCCTGTCTCGCAGTCTATCCCGGTCTCTGGGCCCTGCCTTTGCAGTCAAAGGCTTTAGAGGGCCTCTGTAGGAGCCCTCCATGCAAACACCCCTACCGGTGTTACTTGGATCACCGCACCAACCACACTCCACCCTCTCCAGACACTCGGCACACGTCCTCAGACCTGAACAGTTTTGGGCTGATAGATATGAGATACAAAAAGAAAGAAATCAAATATAAACTTGCATTGAATCCTTATACAATCATGCAAACTTCGCAGTCACAAAGAATAATTTTGCTCGTATAGTTGGGATGACAATGCAATTCAGTCCAACTCAATTTTATTTCTATAGCACCAAATCATAACAACAGTTATCTTAAGGCGCTTACTGCCCAAGGAAAATAAGTAATGTTACTCCATGATATTTCAGTCTCTCTGGCAAAGTTTTAAAAGGTCACAACATCGGTGTGCAGTGTGATTTGTATCTGGATGTGTTATTTTGAATATGGACATTCGCCTAATGGGTCACCCAATTTACATTTGATAGTAAAATACTCACTAATTTTATTAATTATACTTTAGAGGCACAAAAAACAGTTGTCTTCCCAACATGATATTAGTTAGTACAGCATTTCAAAGTTAAAACCTTTTAAATCTGCAGAACTACTATCATATACCAGTCTTATCTTGTGTGTGTGAGTGTGTAAGAGAGATGTTCTAAAGGCTTCAACACACATTTGAATTGAAACCTTAAAAGCCAATTTTATCCATATTCTGTCTTTTACACTTACAATTCTTCCCAACAGCCTGAATAAAAGCATAAACACCATAAAAGCCTTCTGGGATGTAATCTAAACCCTCTAATATTGTTTGCATCTTTTGCTTTCACCTTTTCTTTGACCCTCAACATTTAGAAATAAATGGGGTTTTCTTTGCCACACCATTCCACATGTTCAGAGGAGCATTTGTATTCATAAAGTGGAGGTGACATTCAAAAAACACTTTACTAGTGCGAATTAAAAATGACATTATTTTTTAAGGTATGGCATTTAATAGTTGTAGAAGAAAACTGAAAATCTCCATACCGAAGCCTTTTTTGTTCACCAAACACTGCAGAGAGCAGGCAATCGGTGAAGAACATTAGATTTTTTTTTTTCTAGAGTCTCTGGCCTTCCAAAGTTAACTCTACAGCTTGTTTTTGAACCTCAGTCTTGTTTTGCTCTTGTTCTCCACTTCAGCTCATCTTCTTGTCATGATGAATTTTAGTCTACAAAGTCAGGGTGGAAGTACACACTCACAAAGAGACTTTGTGGGTATCTTGCCGTGTACACACGAAACCAAAAGGTTGAGAGGAGTTATGCGAGGTGTTGTTTCTTATAGCCCAGTGAGATGATTCGAATGCGTAAAATTTGCATTTTCACCAGAACTTCTTTCTCTTTTGAACATGAGGCATTTTCATAAGCCACAGATGTTCTAGCCGAACCAGTATCTGTTTCCCTCTCTATGTGTTCCTGCTTGAAATACACTCCTTGTCCTCTGTGTGTTTGCAAGCTATGCCGTTGCATTATTCAGCTTCAGCAATGCTGATTCATTTGTTCTCTCTCCCACTTTGTAATTACCAACTTCTTCTCCCCCTTTTTCAGATTCGCTCTTTATCTCCTCTCTGCCACAGTCCTATCCTTATTTCTCTGTTTCTATTCACTAAGGCATCTCCCCATCTCATGCTCATTCACTGCTGCTTTTTCCACCATTATACCCTCTTTTACATATTTTGTCATTTTGATTTAATTTGATTTTTTACATTTATTCCTCTAAAACCCTTTTAGGCACAAATGAAATCACAAGCGACGGAACCGCTCTACTTTTCCTTCATCCTCTCTTTTTGTACGCTCTCCCACTGCGCTCTTTCCCCTTTTTACTTTCACCTCCCCTTAGTTCATCTCTTTATGCCCTTCTCTTTTTACAGCTCACTTGATCTTTCACTAAAGTCAGTAGTTCAAAGAAAGGCGGTTCAACAGAATATCCCTAATCCACCGCATGGTAGGGTTTCCACTGACAGAAAAGCACACATTTACATACCCAAGAGCAGACTCTAATATCCAATAAATATACTGGGCCTGTTTACCATTTAAAAATATCAGTTCATTGCATTTATGCTGGCAGATTTTGGTACCGACTCCAATTCTCTTCTGCCAGATCTTTTTATTTATTTTTTTCATGAAAAGAGAATTCTTTGATTTAATAGATCCACTCTGTACTCATTCTGTGACAGTCGCTGTTTGCCCCTCCAGGTCAGGTCAGACTCCTAGTGCCAGGCCACAATTTTTGCTTCAGTCTTAGTAATGCTCAATACATAATCCCTGGACAATGACATCATTTTTTTAATATACTTGATTGCAAACCAGTCTGTCATTACTCTTTGCTTCAGAATTACATTAAACTCTAAAAAGTTGTTTATGGAGCCCGCTTGTTTTCTAAAGCCCCAAACACATTTCAGGTTTGAAATCATTTCACCAGGTGTGGAATGCCAAAAATATATCAATCCATCCAAGGTTAGCAGCCCAAGCCATTTCCTCCAGCTTATCCGGGGGACCACCGAGGTATTCCCAGGCCAGCCAAGAGATGTAATCTCTCCAGTGTGTTCTGGGTCTACCCCAGGGTCTCCTCACAGTAGGACATGCCCTAAGAGGCATCCTAGTCAGAATGAGATCCCAGAAACAAGCAGACTCCCTAGGATATCTCCCGAGATGGTTTGGGCATCTGACTAGGATGCCTACTAATCAGATGTCCAAACCACCTGAACTGGCTCCTTTTGATGTGGAGGAGAGGCTCTACTTTCAGCCCTTCTCGAATAACTGACTTCCTTGGTTTAAGTCTAAGGGCAATGACAGCCACCCTTCATAGAAACCTCATTTCCCCCCTTGTATCTGGGATCTCATTATACCTTTATATAGCAATGACATATATCATCATTACATATCTGTCTTTACCAAGTAATGGCTGCTACACAATCTAGCCTCTTGAGATACATTAACAAATCCTTCCCTTAAAAATGTCCAAAATTTTTAAGATTTTCTTTTCTACAGCTTATTTGGCTCTCGGTTTCCTGAACCACACAGAGAAGGAAGCAACACTTTTTATCTGTCAGTATAAGTCACAGCTGAGCTTGTATCTCCTCTTCAATTTATATCCAATCTAAAGTGAATTGTTTAGTTTTGTGTCTGCAGATACTTGTTTAGCAATGATTTGCATGGTTATAAGTTACAAGATTCAGACTTGAACTTCAACTTTGTAAAGCTTGAGATGTAGTTTTAGTGCAAGGCAATTTCTTCACGACTAAAGGCAGTTTTCAGCAAAAATATTAAAGTAAGATTTTTGACTGAAATTTTGAACTGCAATTCATTTCCAAAATGTGTCAAAATTAGTGAGAGAAAACGCACCAAATATTTCATGCATCAGTCTGAACGACACAAATATGATAACACAGGCTCAGTGGGCACTAAATGGCACAAGTAAAAGCAGTTAATTCAAAAGTGAGAGAATGTAGAAGAAAACAAATACTAGCATGGACAGAAGATACTGAGATCCTTAGATGTTCACTTACATAACAGTAGTTTGCATGGATAATTTAATTTACCTGCTATGTTCTCGTTGCCTGAGCCTTTTCTATTTTTAATAGCATTTCCAATTATCTGGCTTCATCTGTGTTCCACATGGAAAGAATTTAAAGAGGTTATTGCCTCCTGAAGTCTTGGGATTCACAGCAGATGAAGATGAGAGAGAGGAAAAATAGAGTGCCTACAGGGTTTACAAGGCCTTAGTTTTACTTAACACCACCAAACATGTAGCTGTACCATTTTGCCATTGCATGACATTAGCTCCAGGCTATTTCTAAAGAAAATATTCTCTTGGATGGTGCCTCCATGAGAGTGGGAAAAAGAAAAAGAAAAAAAAAAAACAACAACAACAACATGAGATCTAATCATGGTTCACTGATGAAACTATTGACCACTGGCTATTTTTTCTCTTTTCCTTCTTGAATATTTGTTAAGATTAAAATAAAAGTATAACTTTACATACTTCAAATGGCTTAAAATACTTTTTTCTAATTTCTTGCAAAAGAGCTTTGCTTTCTCTCACTTAACCAATGTTAACGAGTAAACAATGATGGACAATGGTGATTTAATTTTAATGTATTGCACTTCATAGTTATTAAAATATGAATGATGGCTGGTAAATGCAATACAAAGATGCTGCTAGATTCACGATTGAACAAATAATTTTAAAAGCTTATTGTGCTTTTCTGTATTTTTTGCTCACTTACAGTGCATATACGCAATGGTACACAATGGTGGATTTTCATAATAAAATGACTTTCACATAACAAGGTCAGCATATTATGTAAAAGTAATCACTGATCCACAAGCTCAGGGTCAAATGCTCAGTTCTCAACCTCATATAGAGGTGTAGGGATGGGAAATGATAAGATTTTAGTAATTCTGATTCCATTATCAGTATCACTTAGCAATTTCTCATCGATTCTCTTATTAATTCTGGATCAGTCTTATCCAGTCTTATTAATTCTCATTGGGTTTTCATTGGCTCTGCTCTGAGATTCACCACCATCACTAAGCAGCATATTAAAGACATTACCTTCCTGTAAATTGTGTGCTGTGTGGTCAAATGTTTGTGTATCTTGGAAGTATTTCCCCTCTTTGTTGTGATCAGGTTTTTTTTTTTTCTCAAAAAGAAAATGTTTTACACATATTACAAAGAACACTGTTCTTAAATTTAAACTTAAACTTAATTACTCCCTGGAGAAAGTAATTTTTTATAATACTTGTTACTTTATATTCGCATTTCTCCATAAAATGATGTGAGACTGAAGGAAGACTGAAGAATTCACTTGGATGAGTGATGAAACGTTTCCCCCACTGAAAATGTTACATCCAGATGAACAGAATCACCTTTTTGGGATATCCAGATCTGGATGATTGAGCATGCAACAAGACAATTACCGCTAAACAATATAAACATATAGGGTGCAGTCTCACACACCAACACAAATCTCTATCCTAAAGAGAAAGCATATATGGTCTTTCTCTTAGTATTTAGACATGAACAAAAAGCTGACAGCACAAAGCAAAGAACAAAACCAGCACAAAGAGACTTTAAAGCCACGGTGATTCTACTTTAGAAACATGAACAGGTAAAAACGAAGTACACAGCCTGAATATTCATCAAAGTGTTTGTTACCTGTTTAAGTTCAGGATCCTGCTGCTGGGCTGGGGTCGGGATTTACTCAGGTTTAACATCACTCTGAGCTTTTAGCTAGTTTATTGTTAGCATAAACTAGCAAAAAGCCAAAGTTTTGTTAGCAGCATAATATTGTTGTTTCTGTCCTGGAGTTTGCACTTCCCCATTGCACTGTCTTTTTGTGCAGTAAAATGAAAAGTAATGTGGATATCCACACTGCAGACTGTACCACTACTTTCCTTCTCCAGCACAACAAATGAAACCAGATGATTGTAGCCTATTAGTTCCCTAAAGGTTCAGGCTTTGGTCTTCAACCCGTTAGTAGTCAGTTTCACAAACCACGTTCAGAAAGCTTTGGATTTTGAGGAGAAGGTCAGGAACGTCATTATGGAGTCTGATGAAACTATGCTCTGTTATAATGTTATATCATAAGAGACTTCATTTGTTTTCCAGTTACCGAAGCCATGGAGGCAGTTGCAATAGTTTACAGGATGAACCCACCCCTCAGTATCAACCAAGCATGTCTGCTCTTTGAACAGTATCTTTAATCCACATATTTTAGATCTAAGGGCCAATACTGCAGGCAGAAACATGGGTGTCCCACGGGTTCCCCAGTTTCGCCTATTATGGCCAACTTGTATATGGAGGAAGTGGAAAAGAGGGCTCTGTTATCCTATCCCGGAACATTCCAGAGTCATTGGTTCAGGTATGTGGATGACACCTGGCCAAAAATCTAATCTAAGGACCTACCACAATTCACAGACGACATTAACTCGCTGGACAAATACATCAAATTCAACAGGGAGGATATGAAAAATGACAGGCTAGCATTCTGTGACTGTGAAATTGCCATCAGTAGTGGGGGACATCTGAAAGTCAATGTGTACCATAAACTAGCACATGCGGGTCAATATTTAAGGTTTGACTCTCATCATCTACTGGAGCACAAACTGGGTGTCATCACTGTCCTCAAAGACAGTGCAGGAGAAGCAAAGCTACAGCACATCAAAAAGGGCCTGAGTAAATGTGGTTATCCCAGGGTTGCATTTGTCAAAGCTGGGAAGACACCTAAAGAATTCTCCAGTTGATCCAAGAGAGAAGGACAACTGCTTCCTAAAAGAAAATCAGTGGTGATCTCTTATTTTCCAACTCTCTGTGAATGACACCAACGGCTGTTGATCATTGGCCATGATAAATTATTAACAAACATGAAACGGAGCTTGTGGTTCATTGTTAGGTAATGGTGCTAGTTTCAGTCGTTATGTAGCTACATTTACAAGGTTGGGGAAAACTGCAGTCAGGTGAGACTAAAGAAGTCATCATAATTTCTCCAACTGAAAACGCAGCGACCAGATGAAGAGAATCAACTTTCTGGGTCAAAGAGAGGTGACATCCGAGGCACAGAAGCCCCTCAGACCTGCTGTTCAACTTTGCTTCAGAACAAAGCCAAAATAGTTCATTTCAGGTGGCAGATGAAGGGTGACACTGATCCAAGGCCCAATAAAAGAAACAATTCTTATTCTGAAATATGAATCATGCACAACTGATGTTATAGTGTACAATAACAAAAATATGGATCTGGGGATGAGACAATTGTCCTCTTTAAAGATAACAAAATCTAAAACATTATTTTTACACAGGCAGTGATATATATTTTATTTTATACCTGTAAAATATATAAAGTAACCCGATTAACAAAATGTTTATTTAGCACTGGTCAAAGCTGGGGAAGACAGGATCTACTGGATTTCTGTCTAGAAGAAGAGACATAAATGCAGTAACTAGGTCATATCCAAGAGGACATGTGTTTGCATCTCACACAACATCAGTCGCTAAAAACTTTTTCAAGTTCCTATCATCACTTGGAGACTGAGGGCCTTTAAAGTTCTGTCAACAACAAACATTAAGCACTGCATTTCCTCAACGATGGCAGCTTTAAATGGCTAGAAATGAAATAACACCCACCACATACTTCATGCAATTCGTAGGAAAAAAAAGTACATTTCTGCTCTGTGTTCTTTCTCATCACCTTCCTTACTGAAATCAGGATTAGTCATCATCATTGACAGAAATCACCCAGAGGATACCTAAACACAACAGATGACGACAGTTTTGAGGAATTTATGCCATCTATGGTGTTGCAAAGAAAGGACTGTTTGTTCTGAAGGGGGAATTTTCAGCTTATCAAAAATCTTCAGTGCACAGTCGTCTCTGTGCCACGTTCTGTTCATCACATTGGGTCTGATATCTGGTGTCCCTGGATAGCGCAGATCGTCTGGCTCCATCTCGTGTAATCTATTTGCTCCTACGGTGCTTGACAGTTAGCATCACTGAAGCCAGTAGAATACAGATCTGTAAGCCTCCATGCATAATACATCAAGTCTAGAACCCATAGGCTGTCTTCCCCCTTCACTTTTCTCCAAGCACATGAAACCCCCAAACGCCACACAGAAACCATGTGGGATAGACACGAAACACACACACTTCTCATAATGATTTCCTCACAGAAAATAAGGCTATTTTTCAATATCAGCTCAAACAATATAACTAACGTCTGGTTTATATCTGTATGTGGACAAGAAGGTAGTAAGTGAAGAAAAAAAATGTAAAATCCTGTACACTATAATGTACCCAGTTGTGCACAAATTGCTGTAGTTCTGCAGCAGAGGACTGAGGTCTTCATCTCTTTTTTGAGCCTTTGAACTGTAGCGATTTGTTACATTCAACTGAATTACACATTGCTCCAAATAAAGGTAAGGTAGTAGATGTCCACCCATCCACTTTTTTCTGCTCACCCAAAGTTGGGTACTCCAGATCCCCTTTATCCCAGTCACACCTTTCAGTTCCTAAGGCCACTCTAAGGCCAGATGAGACACATTATCTCTGTAGCAGGTTCCTGGTGTACTACAGGCTTTCCACCCATTTAGGTGTGCCTGTAAAACCTCCAAAGGAAGGCACCCTAGCCAGATGCCAGAACCTCCTCAACTGGCTCCTTTTGAAAATTAGCCCTAATAAAACAAAGGCTATAAAGTGGGGACCCCCACCTTTGAAAATGTTGGCTTTTGGTTGCTTAGCAGAGCACAGGAAGCGACTTTTTATACACAAGAAAAGAAACCTAAACATATGCCCATAACTTGTGTTATTTATACATGTTCCAAAAAAATTGATAAATTTATAAAAAATTATAATTTGCTTGTTTCCGTTATAAATGATAATCATAAAGAACCAGACAAACAAAACAATTAAATGGGACCTTTTGGAAATGTTGCTGTAAATCTCTGGAAGAATTTAAAATAGAAAGGCACATTTTCCAATATTAATGAACATAACTTGCTTTACCATACAGTACAAAGCACCTTGAAGACACTGTTGTTGCGTTTTAGAGCTATATAAATAAACCTGAATTGAACTGAAAGCCTGTATTTTTTTCTAACCCTTAAGAGACCCTTCAGCAGAGTCCAAATCTGCAACAATTTTTCAACCAAACCAAGAACAGGATAGCACTTTTGTTGCTATCTGTAGCCACTGCCAAGTAGCTGAAATGAAGGATAATGGAACAAGCAGATTAACTGTGGAAACTCTCCAAAGTGAAAGAAAAGGTCTCTTTGTCAGAGGTGGCAAAGAAAAGCTAAAATTGACAGCAATAGAAACTGAAAGGCGAACACGAGTGCATGTATGCGATGGAAAGGGAGCCCTGGGTCTCTGGGAAAGAAACAGCCTGTGAAACAGAAGGTGAAAGTGTTGGAGGGGATTATTATTGCTGCTTTTCATATTAAACTATTCCAATGTAAATATAGTTGTCTAAAAGACTGTTTTCCCAATCAGCTACAAGTATAATTGGTTTATTGTGAAGGAGGGCCTCTTATTTGTAAGGTCGATGGAGTCTTAACGGTGAGTTATTGCTACTTTAACTAAAGAACCTGTATACTTCCTACGCCACTGCTGATTTCAGACCACATCTTAACGGCATGTATTTAGCATTAATTGCCATAATAAACTATAATGTCATACAACCCCAACCACAGACATCAACAGCACATCCATTAATCATCTTAAGTGTAATAAAAATTGTCACCAAGTTAACACCAACTGCAGACAATCTAATGTTAAAGTATTTTTTGCTGCCAGTGCTTCTTTACTGACAATATACATAAGACTACAAGGACTATTACCACAGATGGTCGGTGCTGCCGTTGGACTTCTCATGATTTCATCACCATTTTCTTAAGTAACTTCCTCCATCTCCTCTGTATTGCTGACTAGCCTGCACCCCCCCCTCCAAAGACCTTAACAGTGAATCCCAACATCCCAGGTTCACCCCCCCATGACACCTTCATTTTGATGTTGCTTTTGTTGCCTGTATGGTGTTCTGCTGCCTTGTACAGATCCAGTGGCCTGCAGTGTCTGCTGCTGACAGATCTTTGATTGTTGATGATGTAAGTGATGTTTGATGGTGAGCCCTGTACTGCACCCCAGCGTGTTTCAACCTAACTGTAGATGTTGCAACACAGGCGCTGCAGTCAATCTCTGTGGGTTCTCCACTTTCACAGTTGACAGTTGACTGTCAGCTGCCACATTCAGGTATGAGTCAAGTTTGCTCTTGGAGAACTTCTCAACAGAGCCTTCCCACGGCATTATTAGGTCTACGATATACACCATTTCATAACACAAAGTCATTGCTGTAGTACAATTAGACTGGAAATTAAAACCAGTTTACCAACAAAAGATCGTCCAAAACTTCCAACTTTGACATCTGGAAATTAATTATTTCAGTATGTTTGTCTGAAGAGTGTGTAGTCAGCCTCTGGCTTACATGAAATATGGGAATGATACAGAAAGCCTGCAGCCAAATCAGTGTGAGACAGAAATAACCCAGTTCAAATTGGATCATCAGACAAGCAATAGAATGTTTTTATTTTATTTGGGGGGGGGGGGGGGGGGGGGGGTGTTATATT
>VUQG01008113.1:12129-28302 GCA_015106755.1 Etia nguti
GTTACTGAAGCAGGCTGGTCCAGACACACAGTCCTCCGGGGATCGGCTCAGTACACTGTGTGACCCACTTATTTGACAGCACTTCTTTTAAAATTGTCAGATGAGTAGAGTGCTCCCCCTTCCAGCCAGAAAGAGCAAACACGATAGTGTGGCAGAAATTCTCAAGTGAGGCCACTGGCCCCACCGAGTTTCTTCTTAAGTATCTTTTGTATTTCTATCTATAATCACCACAGCAAGAAATTTCAGCTTACAGAGCCCTGAAATCAACTACTTGAGACTTTGTTGCATATTTAATGCCTGAGAGTGTTTTTGTCTACATAAGCTTTGTCTTTATTTATGCAAGTTCAATAAAGAAAAGCTTATAAAAAAGAAACTTGGAGAAAAAAAAAAAAGGAAATCAATCTAATATCACCTTAAAATTAACCTAAGTGTTTGCAGAATTAAAACCGGTTTCATAATTTGATAGGTCAACAGGGCTAAGATAAAGAAAAAAGCTCAGCTAGTTAACACATGAGGTTGCACTGCAACATCACCATTAAATATTAAAGGTAAAGCAACAGGTAGGCCAAACTCTGCTTTGTCCTCCTTTTTGACTCTATTGGCGACCACAATTTACAAAATAACATGAGGTTGTTTTGAATAAGACACGAAACTAGCATGGAGACCATAAACTCATCAGGGAAGGGTTTACTCACATCATAGATACCGCTACGGTCACTTTAGCGATCGCCACTTACTTCAACAACGGTTGGTGACCATGGCAGGACCAAAATACCTGCAACCTTTTGCAATGAACTTGTAATCTTGTTGCCTTTGAATGGAATTAATGGAGTATTTACATTAAAAAAATACATGCAACCTTGGGAATATGCTATGTATATATGTATATGTTCACACCATATCTAGGCAACTGCTCCACTGACACTGCACATTATTTTAGCATAAAAATAACCACATGATTCCACGTGTTACAGATGTACTTTCTGTGCCCTCCATGCTAGCAGTTTGCAGATCCCTGCACTCTACTGCTTTCTTTTTCCTTTCTTTCAATACAGAAAAAACTTGTTCACACTTTTAACAAAATTAACATAAATTTTCACACCTTAGAGGTTTTCATTCGTATTTATACACAAGCTTCTTAACTTGCAGTACCTGCCTTTGCTTTCTTTTTCTAGTTGCTCTGTTATACAGGTCAAACTCCTCATAACTAAATGTGATTCAGGAACATGAAGCAGAGCATGGCAGTGGAATATGATACCCTGTAGATGCATTTTTTTTTTTACACTTTAATTACAGGAAGTGACCTTTGCTGTATGCCATGCTCACTGTGCTTCCTGCTCGTAGCTACACACACACAATCCAATAAATGCAAAATGCAGCAAAGGAAAAAAAATACACTAAAATTCACTTTGCCTGATAAGCCTGAACCTTAGGCCCAAAGGAGCAAATGTAAATTGATTTTCTTTGTAATCATCCAACCAAATCCTGTCAACAAGCAGCTGTACAGTGATCTGTCAGAAACACGCTGCAGTTAGAAATCATACAAACTGTTTGTGCAGCCCTTTAGCATCCAAGCCAAGCAAGTGGAGGTCAGAGAGACGGGCCGAATACTGACGTGATAACTGACAGTGTGACGTGTTGTTTCTCACCTCAGCACCATGGGGCAGAATCCTTTTCCTGAGGGTCGGGGAGGGCTCGGTTGACTGTAAAGGAGTCAGACCCCCGTTCTTCAGTTGCTCCCCTGAGGGCGACTTTGGTACAGTCCACACAGGAGCACCATCTGAAAAACGACAAGTTATTGTTGTTGAAAGAATCAAAGAGGGATGGGGGTGAAAACCAAGATCAGCCTCTCCTTTTTATATATATGTGACATTCAATATAAAGGTGTGTGCGTGACTGATGGAAGTGACACACCAGGAAGTTGCGTGTGTGTGCGTGTGTGTAGTGTGTGCTTGCATAAATCTACGCGAATTTAATATTTGCTCAGTGTTATATCCTGCCTTGTACTGATTCATATGATCAAACATACAGAAGCGACTAGAATGAAGATCAAATTTGATTCCCGTCCCAAAAAGATCAAATGCTCAATAAAGAAGAAGAAAAGAAATCAACCAACTAATTTCTTTCCACTTACTGCAGTGACTGGGCATTTAATAATAAATCATACCCAAAAATGCTCAACCTTTACTGTCTTCACCTTCTGGGCTTATGCTGTCAGAGATGATCATCCACCTCAAGGATCTTTTTTTGAAGGTGCGGTTGTTAAATGTCAGTGTCAAGAGGGTCAACATTTAAGAACTGACCCGTTTTTAGGGATTCTCTAACACGTTTCAAAATGTTAAGAAATTTTAATTAAAGCCACACCTGCACACATTGTACACAAATAAGCACAACATGGATGCTTAAGAGAGATTAAATGAGCGCTGATTTGATCTAAAATCAGTATTTTTATGTATCCACTTTAAATGTTACATCAGCACCTGCTTCATTGTAATTTAATCAAATTCTGCTTTCCAAAGCAAAATAATTGAGTGGTTCCCACACTGGAGTTCATGAAAAGACTTGCAGGTAAACCGAAAGCAGAAGCCAAATCTGCACCAAATGTCACAACAAACAAAATGAAGGCTGCAAAATAGAACAAGGCTCATTTCAGTCTCTCAAAATATTCGTTTCTGACCGTTTAAATGTGAACAAGTGAGGATCTCACAAGGCAACGTGTTCCTTATTTATTTCCAGCATTAATGACACCTCAGGTATTTTTATCTAAGAGGCAGGGGGAAAGGCAGAGAAACTGAGGTGAAACAGCTGATTAAACAGGACATTTTCTCACCTATACTTCATTTACTCTGGTCCAAATCCTTTAATTAATTTGTAAACTTGTAGTTTTTCTGTAATGGTTTGGGTTTTTTCATGCAGATAAAACTCAAAGTGAACTCTAAGCGGACAAAAATGCATCACAATGCATCAGTTGAGAACGTTCGGTCTGCTTATTTACCAGACGTGTCAGCAGGCAACAAAAGGCGCCGCGTTCCGACTGGGTGGATTTACATTTATTTACTGCAGTTTGTTTATCTGCACGTCTATGGTGCTCTGCCACATCTGCAGAGCACACCTGGAAGCTGGGTTAGATCAAGGTCGAATCGTGTTCTCACCATAAATGGAAAAATAAAGCAGAGTTTGATTTAAACAGCTGGTGCAGATGCAGGAGAAAAGTTTTCAAAATCACGAGGAGTCCAAGGTTAGACCACAACTAGGCTCCTCACTGGATGTGTGCCGAAACATCCAAACTACATCCTCAGACTTTAAATTTAGTCGCCACTTCTGTAGGGCTTCCGACGTTGTGCTCGACTAACCCAGCATTTGATGAAGTGTCTCCCGCTTAAGTGTCTTTATCAGTAAAATAAATGATCAGTTCTTAAGCTGCGAGATTCCATTCTTAAAAGCTGCTAATACACATCAGAGAAATGGATCCCATTTCAAAGTACTGTTAATGGAGCAACACCAGAGATCCTTCTCATATCCACTGTCTGCACTAAAATTAGGTTAAATATCTAATGCACCAAGAGGCTGCTTTTTGATATCCATTAGCGAGAGGCTAACTGTGCTGATACAGGTTGGCATTCTGCTGGGCTCAGAGGGTCTGTCTCTGGAAAAAGTGCTGAAATAGCCCTCAGGCCAGGTTCGGCTTTGGTCAACTGAACAGTTTGACTGGCAGGAAACTGAAAGTGCCAGGAAACCTCCTCCAGTGATACTGGGCTCCTGTAAACTGGAGCCATAAGAGCAGCCAGCTCTGCCCGAGGGCAAGAGATTTGTTATTGAGCTGTAAATAAAGTGACATTGAGTGTTTTTGTGTGTGCACTTTTTGAAAAGGTTATTGAAGATGGCGATGGCCTTCATCAGGATTCAAATTAAACTTAAGGAGTTTTAAATGACTGATTAATTGAGTTTTGGGTTTTTTCTCATTAATGGGCTTTTACAATTAAATACTTTCTCCGAGATGTCACAATGAAGCACCAGAAGCAGAGGTACTCGGTGAGCTGTGGCATGTCGCGGGCCATTGGAGAGAGGCATGCAGGTGTGTTATCAGAGATCAAACAGTGGCGACACAAACATTCATGCAGAAGATGTTTCCAATGGCTTTATCTTCCATTTCTGGGCCGTGACATCAATTCAGACTTCGCGATGATGTTGTCACATCAGAATTTCCCCCTACGAGTTCCTCCTTTCATCGCTTTTAAATAAGACTTTCAGCTCTGACCTATATTTAGATGGATTGGTGTTTTTCTTTACTAAATTCTTTGTTAAGTTTGAAGGGGACTGGTTTGCAAAGGTTTGGAAATTTCCTTTATGGATTTTCAGTTCCTTAAAGGAAAATGCTGCTTGTGTGCAGGGGAAAAGAGGAGCAGGGTGGGTGGGGCTTCAAGCTCTTTATGACGCTGACTGAGCGGCAGGAAGGAGGGGATCCAGAAAGAGCTAGAGCAAGCAGCAAAGATCCTCCGTGATATCAGCTGATAATAATGCTGTGTGGTGTGTGACTGGCAGGTTTATGTTGGCTTTGTGACTCAAAAACAAGTGGCTTTGGTTTGGTTTAAAACTACGGGAGCCTGGAGGGACCAACGTGCCAGCCAAACTCAGTCCAACCTCATGCTCGGCTCTCTGCAAGAGTTATCTTGCCCATGCAGTGGCAATGCTTTCTTCTGTGGGCATAACAATACCATTCAACCAGCCAGCCACCCCCTTTATCAGCTGCTTTTTAACAAGATACTCAGGTAGCCACCCATGCTGGAGAGCCACGCTATGCTAACGACCGAGGATCCTAACAAAACAAAAAAACAAAAACGAACTCCTCACTGAGGTGTGGCGGGTACATGCTGGAAGCAGGGAGCAGCTGGACCCCCGCGGGACTTATCAGCCAGGAAGCGGAAGGAAAGAGGTCTGTACTTGCGGCCCGGTGGTCCCACTCCACACCACCCCCTGTCTGACGAACAGGTACAGGGCAGGGTGAATGCTGGCGCAAAAAGAAGACCAACAAACTGTGAGGACTGGAAGATTTAGGATGCGATCCTGCAATCCAAACCCAAACGACCTTCCCAAAGTTACAGATACAAGTGGGAAAACAACTTTATGGCTCAAACACTCCGATGAATAATCCACAGGGCGTAAATGATGGATTGGAAAATGTTACAGTTTGCTCGCTGGGAGGACAGCGGTTCAGATTTACAGCAGTTACAACAGATTTCAAAATCCCTGTATTAGGGCTGTACCTAAAAATATTCAACTCTTCAGTATCCATATTCAGTTTATGGATTTATTTTTTTTTCCAAAAGCAGGAATGAATAAATATAATCTTAGCCTGTCTGCCTGACATCCCTCTCGCTTGTGCTAAAGCAGTTAAAGCCTCTATTCACTAATAGCAAGAGCTGTATGGACAGCACTCTACTCCTTCAGTGTGAGAGCGTCTGTAGCTTCCTGCTCTGAGCGATCATTTTACACATAAATGTAGTCACTGTGAACTGCTCTTAAAAGGCCCAGCGGTCAAATTAAACTCGCGTTCTTTCTGAACACATCTTCGGTTTGCCACTAGCGACCTCTCAAAGAAAAACTAATTGATGCTAATTGTCTGTGATTTAATTCTTTACTCTTACTAAACAGCATCAACTCTCCCCAAAAAAGTCTACAGCATATTCTTACTTATTTATACTTCCAGTAATATTTCTTTTACCAATAAACTGCCAAATCCAGTACCTCCAAGGCAATATTGCAACACAGATGTATTTTTAGTGGCTTATTAGCAGTCAATTACCATTACCAGGAAGGAACTGCTGATTTGTCGACAGCAATGTATCCCCAGATTGTGCCCTAGCTTATGAATAGTTGGTGTGATCCATCCTACTGTGACTGCAAACAGAATACATCTGCCACTGCCAGTTGTTTTTTTGGGGTTTTTTTTAGAGCTACCTTTCAATCCTAGGGGCAACGACTGTTTGGTACTCAATAGGTTTTTAGAGTAGTATTACTTTACATCAGCTCCTCTCCTCTCCTGGAGAAAACCTTTATCATGCCATTGTTTTACAGAAACCCGGAGAATATAAATAGATTACAAATATTCTTTGGTTGGGAAAACAGGATTAGACTCCTACGTTTTATGGACTTCACTTTCCTCCACCCTTTAGGAAATACTCCTTTATCCTTTCCATTGGTATATTATTATTATTATTACTATATACCCATATAACCACCCTCAGTCTGTAAACGGTTTTAAATAGAAACAACTTTATTGGATCCATTATGATCTGGCACAAAGAGGGTTAAACATGGCAGAGGTCTGACATTTTAGGCACCAGTGTGGATTCCTTTGGCAAAGACTTGAACCTTTGAGATGTTGAAGTGCATAGTATAAGGTTTAAATCATTCACACATACACCCTGATTTTTTTTTCCCTCACATGCATGTAGGGTGACAATCTGAAATGTCTGCACCAGCTCTGTAAACAATACTTTCTGTTAAAATCATTGCCATACGCGCTCCACATTCATGCGTTTACTTGGCACGACCATTCTGACGACCGCTGGCATTTCAATGCAACTGAGGACATTGAAAAAGACATAAAAATGAATGGAAGCGATACAGAACAACGCTTATGAGAAAAGACACAATTAATTTAACACACAAATGCAACTTTCAACAACAATTGCTGCAAACGTTTAAGTTCATGGCACCCATCAGGCAGGGACAAGAGGCGCAGTCCAGCTGACACAGCTGGGCCTTGCCGCTGGGCTCGGGAGATGGAGACTGAAAAGACAAGGGGGATGTAGGGCATGAAGGGGTCGGGGGCTCCAGCAGAAGCACTGGAACGTGGCCCGTGGCGGACTCACCGGAGGGGGCTCCGTGGGAGGCGTGGTTGCGCTGGGAGACCTGGGACTGAGGTGGCACCTGGCTGTGGCTTTGAGTCTTTTGGAGGATGTTCAGGCACTCCCCCAGGCAGCTCAGCGTGGCAGCCGACGTAGCTTTGAGCAGGAGCAGGTCCTGATCCAGACAGGAGAGCGGCCCTTTGGTGGGCAGGGAGTCAATGGACTGGACGAGGTTCTTCTGTTGGCCCTCTGCTTGGGACATCACCTGTGGACGCACAGTGACACATGACATTAAAAAAATAATAATACAATACTACACTATACTATAATTTCCAACAGATTTGGGTGTATATAAGCTGAAGTTACGCCCACTGTAATACAGTCCGGATCAAAAGTTTAAGACCAGTTGAAAAATGGCAAAGAAAAATCATATTTTGCATGGTTGGATCTTAACAAGGTTCCAAGTAGAGCTTCAACATGCAACAAGAAGAAATGGGAGTGAGGCAAAACATTTTTTTGAGCATGCAATTTATTGTAAACAACGCTTAAACTGAACCAGGCTTTTTTACAGCTGATCAAAATTTTAGGACCACACCTCCAAAAAAAAAACCTGTAAACCAAACCAACCCAAAACAGAAATCAAAGTTCCAAACATGAACTCAGTAATGAGTAGCTCCACCGTTATTGTTCAGCACTTCAAAAAGTCGTTGCGGCATGCCTGATGCAAGCATTTCCATGACGTTCTCCAATTGGTGCAGATGGCTGCACGAAGGGCATCTACTGTCTGGAACTGTTGTCCATTTTTGTAAACTTCCCTTGCCAACCATCCCCACAGGTTCTAAATTGAATTTAGATCAGGGAAGCACGCAGGATGGTCCAAAAGAGTGATGTTATTCTCCTGGAAGGAGTCCCTTGTCCTGTGGGCATTGTGTACTGTAGCGTTGTCCTGTTGAAAAACCCAGTTGTTACCACACAGACGAGGGCCCTCTCGGTCATGAGGGATCCTCTCTGCAACATCTGGACTAAGCCAGCGGCCGTTTGACGCCCCCTGCACCTCCTGAAGCTCTGTTGTTCAAGGAGACGAGGCCTTTGAAGACGCTTTTTGTTTTTGAAACCCTTCAGTCTCAGATGCTGTCTGATGATTATGGGGCTGCAGTCGGCGCCAGTAACGGCCTTAATTTGGGTCAAGGATCGTCCAGTGTCTTGACGGACAGCCAATTGGATCCTCCGGCTCAGTGCTGGTAAAATTTTTAGGGGTCTTCCACTTGAATTTTTTGTTCTGTAACCCTCAGGATCATTTAAGAAATTCCAAATGACTCTCTTACTGCGTCCCACCTCAGCAGCAATGGTGTGCTCCGAGAGACCCTGCCCTAGACCACGTTCAAAAAGGTAACGTTTTATTGGCTTGGCCATCAGAACATCATGACAGTGTGACTACCTGAAAGAAAATGACAATGAATCCACATTTTTGCACAGATTTGGCTTTTTAAAGGCATGTGGTCCTAAACTTTTGATCAGCTGTAAAAAAGCCTGTTTCAGTTTAAGCGTTGTTTTCAAAAAATTGCATGCTCAAAAAAATGTTTTGTCTCACTCCCATTTCTTCTTGTTGCATATTGAAGCTCTACTTGGAACCTTGTTAAGATCCAACCATGCAAAATATGATTTTTTGCCATTTTTCAAGTGGTCTTAAACTTTTGATCCGGACTGTATTTTACACATATTTTAACGTACACATTGTTACTTTTTGAGGCACTTGATGAAAACATGCTGATAATTATTTGACATTTTTATTCCCTTTCTTAAAACTAAATCTTTACTCTGCCACTCATTAATAACTCATTCACACTGGAGTAAGAGTAGGAGAGCAACTATGGGCACCTATGCCATTCTGCAGGTACAGCCCTGCAGCAACTACGTCACTGTTTGTGGAGGAATTTCTAATTCAGATATATGAAGTTCTTTCTATACTCTGAATGTAAGCAGTCCATGTCCACGTCTGTGTAGACTGCAACAGATTTGCAATTTAGCACATTTAATCACCACATTATCACAAACAGATTGCATGTAATTGTCAACTTGACCAATTTAGTCACCAACTGACAGCAGACTGACTCCGCCTCCGCCGTTTTATCACCACCTTGATGTATCAAAGTAGCTTTGAAGACCGCGACTGCGACTAATTGCAGACCTGGATCTGATTTTTAAAGCAACAATTTTAAATGAAATAAAGCTGCAATTATAGATGACAGTTTAGTACACCATCTAACTACAGCAAGTGTATTTAGCCTGTCGCAACAATTAATGCTCAATTTGCTGCTTTTTGACTAAAAAGAAATTAGGAAATTATTTGTCCATCTTAAGAGACAAAACTGTAGAACTATTTGACCTGTTTTTGCATTTTAGCGACCTTTTAGTTACCTAAAAGCATAGAGTGAGGAAATAAGTGTAAGAGAGAATTTGTATCCTCATCCTAGAGTGGACAACTGACTCATGAATTGCTGAGCTATTTAGTTCCAGCTGTGCTGATTCACTGTGGAAAGAGCAAATCTTTAAAAGTAAGATCAGTTTGTTTGCTTGTTTAAACACCAAGAAGGATACTAGCATCAGTTTTGGGCTACAGGCCACATTAAAGCTTACTTTTGAGCATTAGAGACACTCTAATCTGAATGCACACTTTTATTTTGTAGAAAATGGCTTGCAGCATCTTTAAATGTTATCATGTTGGATTAACTGAGGACAGGATTTGAAGTCTGTTTGCAGAGATTATGTTCACAAACCAAACCAAAAATGTCAAGTGCACGCTTAAAGAAACAGAAATGAATGTGACTCATCTTTCATCATCTTATACAACAACTTTACTTTACTGGCGTGTTGGTGGTGATACCACTTAGCATTAATTCTAGTGGTATAACCTCAGTCTTGACTACTGGAAACAAGCGATCCACACAACCTGCTCAAAGAAGAGAGTGCCAAAAGAAGAAACTGCGAAAACTTGTCAAAGCAGAAAGGTTCTCCTTCGTGCTCCCACAGACACACCAAGTATTTCTTACTCTGAAATTATCTCTGTATGAGTCACCTATCAGAGTCTAAATGCATCACAAAAGAAAGAAGACTAAGCCGCTTCTCGCTTCCAGGGTAATAAGCTTCTCTCAGGGCTAATGAATCTGGGTTGTTTATCACGCCGGAAATGTTGTATTCATTAATATTGAATGGCTTCACAAACACTCGTCCTCTGCGTACACTTCTACAGCACATCTGTCTCCATGCATCAGTACACAGAGCTATTCTGGAGTCACTGAAAAGCTGTTGCAGTGAGGATGTATGTGGCAAAGAGATTCACGGGAAGGAATTTCATCCAGTCGTTTTCCAATTATTCAGCTATGTTGAAGTCCTCGGGGAGAAGGATGTCATCTTTTGAATGCTTGTTATAAATAGATTCTTAGTGTATGGTATCACTGCATGCTGATATCATCTCTGTTTCACTGTGTCTGTCAAACAATCACAACTTATTCTTTTACTTGAAACAGGATTTTATTTTATTTTCCAGCTAAAATCCTTCACACTGTCACACTCTGACACACTACTGTAATTACAGGGCATTATTTAAGGCTTTTTTACATTATCTTTTGACAAAAATCCTCATACCACAATATCACGGTTGACATTTTTCCTGTATAAGTGGTGAGTTCAACATGACCAGTCTGTTTTAGCGTGAGAGCAAGCATGCTCGATAATATCAAGTGAAATCATAAAGTGATTTATGCCATTTATGCACTCAGTGGAAGTCTCTTTCTGCCACATGTACTTGCACATGTCAAAACACTGACTCTTAAACTTAAATTGGGTCATTTCATCTAATTAAAAACCAAACATTTGTCACTCCTTGATGAAAATTATGCAACATTTAAGGGTATTTCAAGGGATGAAGGAAGGAGTGTTTTTAGATATTTTCTGACATTTTTGAGGGGTCTTTTAAAACTTCCATTATCTAGAAAACATCTTCAACTAAGTCCTATTATTAGTATGTTTTTGCAGGAGGTAAAGATCTGGTGTAGTGCCCCGATGAACATGATGAATATGAATATCAACAGTTCAAATTAGGTGAATGATTCCACAAATATTGACTTTTTTATTTTACACAGAGCAAGTTTCTGTTAATATTATATCCAAAATTTGTGTTAATGTTCCCTTTTATTTCCCCAATATGATATTTTTAAAATCTTCAGTTATGTACAGCAGCCATAGATTATTTTGGCAAGCAGAGCAAGGTGTTTTAATTCAGAGGATGCTGATTATATGTGACAAAGAAAAAGAGGATGTGCGCTGGTTTGGATTGTTGTGAATAGACCTTGTCTATGAAAAGCTGTGAATAAAACATAAGCCCTCTACCTGCAGGTCACCAAATGTGCTTCCAGAGCTCAGACATCCAAATCTTTCAGGGACTTCAAGCATCTGCTATTCTGTGTTAAATTCAGAGTCCTGAGAGTCCAAATTCATAGACTCGTAGTACCAAATAAAACCTACTTGAGCTGCTCCCTTAACCTGTGGTCACCACAGCGAGTAGCTCCGCATGGTTGATTTGGAGTTTTACCCCGGATTCCCTTCCTGAAGCAAACCCAAAGGGGATTTGTGTTCCCAGGTAGAATAAATTAGAAAAAAGACGTAGCTGAAGAAATTTTCTAAACAATGCCTTTTTAATATGGCAACTCAAAAACTGATGGTTGAAACAGGTTCCTTGTCATGCTCGTGATCTGGTGTTTTGATACAATCACCATTACAGTGGTGATCTTCAACATGGAAGTCACGTTAGTTTGACACTGAAGTTGACTTTGTTCTCTGTGTTGAAGTCACAGATGCGCACATTGGTCTGAACGGGAGCAGCACTGCTGGAAACTGTCAAAAGGTGCACAACATCATCATTTTATTTCTTTAAGGAGAACTTAGGATCTTGTCCTACTCCATGAAAAAGCAAAACATGAAAATAATAACTGCAAGTAAAAGAATTTAAACAAAACAAAACATAGTTGCAGTTTTTTAAAGACTTTTAATGTTTTATTTCTCACAGTGAAAGCATCAGCGGTCTGTTTAATGACATCACTCCTTTAACCTAACGTCTTAGAACTTTTTGCATGTCCTTTTTTTGCTGCTCATCAGCTAACATGTATCATGGAAGCGGATAATCTGTGATCAGCTAATGCTGGATGACATAATGGCCAGCAGAGCAAAGCCAACTGTCTATCTCTCATTTGTATCTGATCTGATTCTGAGCTAACAGCAGTGTTTTTATAAAGAAAACGACTTTTTCTGTCCATCAGGAAACCGACACAGTCTGTATTTTGTTTGGATTCGGCTTTAGCCCAAATATTCGATATGATACAAAAGATGAATGCTCAGCACATATGGAACATGGCAGGAAAGCAGAGGTTTGGAGGCGTAATTACATCTGTGTTGCACTAATAATGCCAGAAAGCCGAACATGCCTGAGGGTCTACATTCACTAAAGGGGCCTTTAGGAGGTGGCAATGAAGTTGGAGAGCAAATGTGTTGCTATGCAACCTAAAGTAACTCAGAAAAAGCATACCATGCTCAAAAATAACACAGCTCGCTGGGTTTTATGGTGCACAGGAAAAAAATGTAGCCACATTTCTTTACGTAAAAAAAAAGAAGACATGTTCACACACAAAAAGGAAAACAAAATAAAAGCAGATAAAGGAAAAATTTAAAGAGAAAAATAGAGACGCAACGGTGAATATCTGATACAGCATGATAAAGTAATAAAAAAGTTATAATAAAAAACAAAGTAGAAAACAATTTTTCTATTGGAAAACTAAACTAAGGTGACGTCAAATGTCCACTAGTGTTAGTGGTCACCTTCAAGGACCACTCAAATATTTAATTATTTACACAAATTATACAAAAGGGATAAATAATTTTTAAAAAACAACTTATTTCAACAACCACTGCTTTCTGTATGTAAATAGCAACAAAGGTAATATGTCTTCATAGTTTATAAGCAGGTAAAACATGAAAAAAAAAAATCAGAGAGCTTCAATAATGGCACCTTCCCGCGCTACACACACAGAAACAGACAGACAGACAGACAGACTGCTCTCAGGAGCCAAGAGGACCAGCGATGCTTCCAGAAATAGCATAACCCCAATGATCCAGCTCTACCACGGCAGTGTAAGTGCCCAGTGGTGCTGCTGCACCGACAGCCGAGGCGTTTGATGAGTTCACATCAGCCAGCTGTGACAAGCTGGCTTTGGAGGGACGGTTATGTGGTCTGACTGCCGCCGTCACGCATTCAGCGAAGGGACAGATGGATGGAAGGTGACAACGTGACAATGGCCCGAACATTCAACCGAAACCTCGCCAATACATCAGGATAGCAATTACTGCTGTCAGCGTGATAAAGATTTTTAGAAAATACTGAACTGTACTGAGATAACGACCAGACACAGAAGGTCCCCAGTACTGAGACATTTTAAGAATCATATTTAAAACACACATTTAAAGCAGATTATTAGTAAGTTTATTTAAATAGGTTGTGTTAGAGGCATCAATTGTTTAGACTTCAAAAATAGCAACTTCTATGTGTTTGTGTGGTTATAAAGCACAAATAACCTCAATATTCAAACATATGAAAATTCTGCAAGATTTCATGACACTATTTTACTTTTTATTTATCATCACAGTGATTTATATAATATCAGAGTCACTGTAATAACCAGGTTCTGATGTGTAAAATGTGTCCACATAAATATTCAAGCTATGATAACAACTGGCGAACATAATAATATGGAATTAGTAGAAAACCAAACAGAAATGAGCCATCTGTTTGTCCTTTCATGAATTCAGCACAGCACTGCCAATTTACAGCAGCCAACTCTGCCTTTGAACTGACCTGCAAGTTCACAAGCTACAAATCATCTCATGTCTGGAACAAACAACATTCATACGGGTGAGAGGGATGAAGTTTTCAGGTTCAGCTCGTGAGCTTGGAGAGCAAGGCGCATCCACGCACTGTAGGGGTAAATCTCTCAGACACGGAAAGTGTTGTGAAAAAGTATTTGCCCCATTCTTGACTTCTTATTTGCTGCACTCTAACATGTCTCAGATCAAACAGCTTTTAATATTACACAAAGATTTTTGCAAGGAAACTTTGTCTACTCTTCTTTGCAGAATTGTTCTTATCCAGCCACACTGGAGGATTTTTGAGGAAGAACGTTTTTTTTTTTTTTAAAGTCAATCCAAAGCATTTCAATCTGCTCTGAGTCCGGAGGTTGACTAGTCCACTCCAGAACCTTTGTTTTCTTTTCTTTTAGGGGTTCAGAGCTGGACTTGTTGGTGTGTTTTAGATTATTCTTGTGGTGCATAACCCAAGTGCCACTGAGCTTCAGTGCACAGACTGATGGCTGGATAGTCTCCTTCAGGATTTCTTGGTAGAGAGCAGAAGGTCTTGAAGCAGCAAAGCAGCCCCAGACCATCACACTACCACCACCATGTTTCACTGTTAGTATAATGTTCTTTGTTAGTACTATTCAAACCTTCCAAAACATTTAGCTTGGGTCTCATCAGACCACAGAATATTTTTCCAAAAGTCTTGGGGACCATCAAGACTTTTTTGGCAACTATGAATTTTTCCATGGATGCTATTTATAGCCTACTCCCTTTCTTACTGTTGAATCATGAACTCTAATCCTTAGCTGATGCACGTGAGGCCTGCAGATGTTATTCTGCATTCTTTTGTGAGCTCCTCGATTAGTCATTGATGAGATAAGTTTGGTAGGTTGGCCACTCCTGGGAAAGTTCACCACTGTTACAAGTTTTCTCCATTTCTGGATAATGGCTCTCTAATTTTCAAGCTAAACGATGTCAATGATTTCTCAGCCGTTCTCAGGCTTTGTGAGATTATTTAGCCTACTTCGCTTTGTAACACGGGTTTATAAGTGATTTACTATCAGGCCTGTGAAACTGAACTCAACTTCCAAAATATGTGCTTAATCACAGTTAATTCATGATTCAAAAAAGGGCCCAGGTAGGTTTGGATAGCTTGTGAGAGAGGGTTTGTGTGCCTTAGTGAACATTGCATCTATAAGGTCAGGGGCAATTTTACCTTGGTAAGGTCTCCCACGGCAAACTAGTTCTAGGTAGGAGGAGGAAAAAGCTGTGAGAGAGAGCCTTACAGGAAGCAAAAGAGTGGTGTTTATGAATATTATCAGCTGAAAATAAATTGGATGTACAACAAAACATCCCAGATGCTGCTGTTTGATCATAAATCCACTATGTAATCAGCATGCAGCAGCTTTCTGGCCTCTACAGTGTGCAGTTGTGTATAAATCACAGCACAAGCAGACTCCTGTACTATCAGCTCCAGTGTACTGGCCTGTTACGAATAAAGGATGGAAAACAACAAATGACAAGAGGAAGAAGGGAAGGCAGGAGGAGGCTGAGGGAGGAGAAGTAGAATAGAAGACATGATGAGAGAGAGGAGCTAAATGATGGCAGATATGAATCAGGTCACAGAAAGAAGCAACCCAATTCTTCCGGACCAAAAGAATGTGAAGCCTTACAGAGGATGAATCATGCATCACAGAGGGCCTTGTTTTCTGTCTGTGGAGGAAAGGTAGGCACCAGAGGAATGTTTGTTTTGCTTAATGATCACACCATCTGCTTGTTATTTACTCAAACTGTCCCTGGTTCATTCTGAGGAGAGATACTCTGCTCCTGAGAGGTGAGAAATGATCCTCCACTCATACTGATCACTAGCTTCTTCTTTTTCTGTCACAGAGTGAATCATTTAGGCGCGATATTCTTAGCATGGGGAGACAGACGCACAGCGTGGCGCATCTTGAATGGGGAATTTAACAAGTCGAAGTCAGCCAGGTCTTCAGCTAGCAAGAAAGGCTTAAAAGAAAGAGCTCCACATGAAACATTAATGCTCCTCCAAAGAGTGTCGTCAGACTCGCATGAAGGGGAAACTGTTGAGTTAAACGGCTGGCTTTACTACTGTTTAGTGTTGGGCAACACAGCGACTTAAGGTTAACAGATCCTGCAGCGAGATGTCAATTACATGACAAGTTATTAGGCAAAAAAAAAAACCCGTCTCCTGTTTGGTAGGCGTCACATAAAGCTCCTTTGTCCCGGCTCAAAGCAGACAGTAAATGAACTGTCTTTGTCATTCTGGTCCAAAGCTCGGAAAACCACAGGTGAAAGATTGTCTCCTTATCCCTGTAACCTTCAGTTGAGAAACACAGTCAAGATACTGCGCTCAATAATGAAAACAAAAAAAAAAAAAAAAAAAAAAAAAAAGAATTTAATT
>VUQG01008113.1:38235-53825 GCA_015106755.1 Etia nguti
CGCCCCCTTCCAACCCCCCACCCCCACGTTGTGTTGGCCTGTGTGGTGAATTCCCTGGGGACTCCCTGCAGACCCGCTGCCCTGTCCCTGTGCCCGGTTCTTTAGGGCGTGGTGGGTGCCTCTCACTTCAAGGACTGGTGGGGGTGCTGGAGATGTCAGCCTCGGGTGGTTGCCTTGTGGGACTGGTCGTCACGAACTGTTGGAGCTGTGCGGCAGCCCCTGGGTCAGCTGGTGTCCCACTTGGGCTTCGGATCTCTTGGCTGTCCCTCGGCTTCTGCAGTGTTGGTTGACTTATACCGGATCTCCGTGGGTTCAGACTTTCCTGCATGTTCCTCACACAGCATGCTGGTGTTCTCAGCTTCTTGGTCTTTGCTATTGGTTGTGACCAACTGAGGTTTCTGGACTTTTGAGTTCTCGTCACCTCATCAACACTCTTTGTTATTATGTTTGAACTACGAAGATTGGGGTGATTTTGGGGTGGGACGTGGGCCCTAACGATGTATCAGATGAATATTAATTGACAGATTGCTATTTTTGCTGACAAGTCTGTGTCTTCCATGCAAACTACAGGGAACTTTGGCAATCTGCTAACAACCAAAGCAATCTCAAGGTGGTTTTCAGTGCTGCACCATATATTTTTTGTTACTAATATCAATTAGAGACTACCAACAACCTCCAGCAACCTCTTCCTCACTGCTGCAGGATTACATAATTTTCCCCTAGAGACTGATTTCAGGGGTTTGGGGACCAGTCTCTGACTGAGGCCTAAAAAGGACATGGCGCCACAGCTTAGGTTTCCAAAGTTACAACTCAAGAAATCTAGAACAATCTTTCAGACAGACAAGATCAAGGGAGAGATATCTGAGCATAACGCACAGCACCACGTTGGGCAAAAAAGTGGCATATCATTCACAAACACTTCATACAAACTGTCATTAATTCACACTGTTTTGTCCAGCCCCAAGGATATCTGCACTTACCTCCTACTGATTAGAAGCATGGCACCCAAGGATATTATTGCTCTCCTTCAAAATAAAAGCCATTTTTGACTGCAACTTTAATCGATCAACATCTTTTTCCATAAAAACCTCACAAGGAAACTAAAACATTTGCCTCTGTTTGTAATAAATCTTTCCTGACACACTTTCTGTGTCACAGAGGTGAGTTATCGGAGATGTGGCTGCGCCTCCACCGCCAGCTGCCTCATCAGCAGAGTGGCTGCGATAACGATCTGTGAGGCAGACAGCGAGGCTCAGGGACGGATTAGACCATAGCACTGCGTACAGTAATAACAGCTGCTGCCGTGGAAATGCCCCACAGTCACCGAACGGGAACAAAACGGCTACTCAGCTCCACGGGCCAGAAGGGAAAAGAGTGACAGAGCGCATCGCCTTTCCATTTTTTCCTTACTTATCCAATTTTCTCTCATCTTTTGATTGCTTTTCTCATTATGGCCGAGCAGAGTAATTGGAATCCCCCCGCTCCAGCTGTGCAGCGGTTTGATGTGTTGAAGAGCTACATGTTGAATAAGCAAGTCGGCAATCAGGCAAAATAATGAAGCTGTAAACTATTTAATTGTTGAAAAAGACGCACAAAATCTGGATTTTGTAAGGAGTTATATGCATTGGACTGATATCTACACTCGAGGAACAACAGAAGTTTTCTCTCTCATGGTTTAACATCTGGCATTTGAAGGTGAAACTGTGCGTGTCTGATATTTGTCTGTCATTTACTCACCAGCAGCTCCTGGCCTCCTCCTGCTCTTTCCACACTCAAGTGTTCATCTGAGCCCTTTAGCTTCCTCACCTGAAACAAAACACACAAACTAAGTAAAAAAGAAGAAAAACTATCTGAAAAAAGCAGCTGTTTCCAAAGAGTGAAGAACAGTTGAAAAAATAAAAATAAAAATACAAATTTCCTCCTAAAGTCATCTTTAAAATTCTGCAATTTTAGTATGTAAACATAGTGAACACATACACAAGTAGATTTTTTTTTATTTATGAAGCTAAAGTGAAAAAGATGCATTGCAAGTAAAATATTGTATTGATTAAAATGGAAGATCCCAAATTGTTTGGAAAACAAGGAGTGAAACTTGAAAAAGTCCAAAAAAAACAAGAAAACAGAAGCCTCACCCTGTTGTTACCTTACCGCTGCAATCAACATATTTTAAGAGGCCCAACTTTGATTTTGAAGGCGGACGTTCTCCGTTTCTGCTTTGCATCACGCCTTTTTTTAAAAAAAATTTAAGTTTCATCATTTGAGTTTCATTTAAGTTTCATTTTCAAATATTCTGTTTAATTTCATACTGAAATTTGTCAAAAAGGGCTACAAGGTACTGTACCAAATGCTGTACCAAAAGCCTTTGCTAGCTTTGGTCACTAGCAGATTGCATGTTATTCACACATCTTTCACATGAATGGAAGATGCTGACTTGTCTGCAAACACTCCCCAACTACTTGTCAAACGGTAGTGATGAGTAACAGAGACTGTTTACCTTCAAAGTAAAGGTTGCACATTTTGACACTTGTTGTTTGCAGGGGTAAGGCCAAACCTTTACTTTGAAGGTGAATGTTTGATGTCCACGACTTCCATGCAAACTGCAGGTGATGTCAACAGATCGCTAGATACCAAAGAATTTCATAGCTGCAGCCCCCTCTTTGAAACTGACTTCACCTAGCAATAGCCAGCAACAACTCGCCAACCAGTTGGCAAATACACATTTTTCCTGGGCAAACGGAGCTTGTCAGAGGTCGCTACCCTGTCTCTAGGACTCTGTGACTAAGACCTAAGACAAAGAGGTAACTCAAAAGATAAACACTGTCAACTCTACATATTCCAGTGTTACAGTACCAGATAGTGATAGCCCCAAACAAGCTTCTCCAAACAAACAGTTTGTACAGATGTTGATATAATGAAGTGGGCTAATGCCATCAGCTCTAAACTTTACTCTGGTTCAACAAGAACCAATCACAAAATGATCTTTTGAGGCACATTACAATGACCCAATATCAGCTTGTTCATCGCTAACTGCCCCCCAAAAAACAAACAATGAAGAACATTCTGAGTAACTGCAATCTGATGCAAAAACCTAACTTTAATACCAAAAGTTTGCAGAAGAAATAACACAGTTTGGATTATTTCTCTTGTTCATGCACTGCTGATTTTCACACTGTCGCCGCCGGCTGTGGAGCTCCACAAGGAGCTCTATAACAAGCTTCATTCTCCACTGGATCAGGCGAATGGGGATACACCCCACGGAGATACAGGCAGCACACACACACACGCACACACAGACCTAATCCTTGACAACCACACTAAACCCCCAAAGAAGTAATGGCCCAAACATTAATCCATGAAACCCATATTTGAAAAAAAAAAAAAACAGTTTTTGATGAAGGTAGTTATAATGCACCCAACTCAGTAATCCATCTGGAGTGAGCATACAGAGATAAGAAGAGGACAGTGACGCCAGGGACTCTTAGCTGCACACGCATCCTTTATTAAAGCAGCAGGAGTGCACTACTATACGATATTTCCCTAAATCACTAAATCAAAGGAAGGACTAAAAATATTCTCAGATTAGTCAGCAGGCAAAGTTTCACATGACAGACGGGATGAGTTGGGCAAAGGGTGTCAGCCTCACTTTTGTTGCCTTTTTTCTTCTCTTTCCTGTGCACATTAACATATTTCTGTATGTTTCGCTCACTTTCTTTTTCATATTATTTGTTTCCTTTTAGAATCGGTCGCTCACAAAGTCAGAGGCGCAGAGTTCATCTGGAAGCGTAACAGTACTTGTTGTCGGCAGAGATGTGGCATTTATCTGGATGGCATTTAATAAAGTCTCCTGACTGCAGATTTGCTCATTGTGATGAGCATTCATGGAGCGAGCGCAAAGAAGAATCAGAAAATGAAACAAACCTCTGAAAATCACCTGAAAGAAGATGACACGCGCAGTGTGTCGAGACTAAAACTATTCAGCGCTATTACTTTCATGTCATCCGTTTCAGTTTGTTTCATCATCATCCAAGTTCATTAACTTGCCCCAAAATGTCAAATAAGTTCATTTCACAAGAGCCAATGTACTATACTCACTTTGAAATTCAGGATTCAGTCCGAGTTCATTGTTGTTTTTCCTGCTATAATACAAACGCTTTGGGAAGCTATAACCCAATAACTCTTTGAAGTCACTTGTTTGTTTTTATAGAAGTGGAAAAAAGGATATTTTAGTGCATTATGACAACGAATCAATGACGGGGGAAATAATAAAAACAGTAGTAGCTCATCTGGCTCACAATCCATAGCAAGTCACAGGTTATTGTAATGTGCGAAGTGCTGAAAGAAAGATTTTATTGTCAGTTAAAATCAACTGAGAAGTTAAGGAAGCTCGCAAACAGCCAAATCCAGGACAAGTTAATCCAGTTCACCACTAAATACGTTCAGGAGTATTATGCCTGCATGGTCAGTAGTAACTATGGCCATAAAAAGCATTAAAATATGTGACAGCATCAGCATGTCAGAGCATGGACTATATTACTGACGTAGCATAACGGTATAACATGAGTCTATTTAACTAAATAGACTCCCTCCATGATTATGACCAATAAGAGCATGAACATCACAGTCTAATGGGATACATGACATGCAGCATGTTTGGCAAAAACAATGTTTTAAGCTGTCACATCATTTGGCATTTCATGAACTTCTTTCTTTATCTTTATTTTTAATGGCTTATGGGAGGTTCTTCAATCTTAAAAGTCATTATGTACCTTTGGCTTTTTTCCTTTATTTCTTAGCTGGTTGGCTTCATTCAAGGCTTAAAACTATACAAGGCTTGTTTTTGTTTTGTTTTGTTTTTTTTATTTCAGTGGAGAAATTGAGCCTTTAAAAATGTATGTTTTTTCAGGTATTAACAAACTAATGATTTTGTATATTAGCATAGCATGGCAGTTACACATAGCAGGAACTACATGTAAAGTTTTAGACACAATTAATCCATGCATAATTTAGTTATTTGACCAGTAGAGCTCCACTTATTTTTGTAACTGAGTTATAATGTGATCTGGTGCCCTTCGCACACACGGCTCCTGTAAGACGTCACTCAGCAGGTCAACAAGAGGAGAATGACAGGAGAAGAAAAAAAATGAGGAAACAATACTAGACTGTATCTTGTTATGGGTCGTTAATTAAGAGCCCAAAGAGTTTGTGCCATTTAAAACTTAAAATGACAGGAAGAAATCTGTCACTTTTCCATTTGCTCAAAGACAGCCGGTTAAAAGCAGAACAGAAAAAAAAGAGGGCAGGAATTCCTTTAGGTATGCTGCGCAGAGGTTTTCACCTGAGGAAAATCCTACTCCCATTAAAAATAAATAAACAAACAAACCCCCCCCAAAAAAACCTCGTACTGAACCCAGTATGAGTTTGCAACAGTATTCTATTTCAGGCATTTATAAACAGAAACACAACAGAACATTAATCTCGAGGGAAATGTCAAGGTTCTCTGCTGACTTATCTTCCTCAGCAACAGACGCCAAGAGCTTAGACCAGGGTCATGTTTATAACATGTTTCTCTGTAATAGAGAGTGTGTGTGTGTGTGTGTGTGTGTGTGTGAGTCCTTTACCTTGGCACTGCTGTCAGAGTGACGTCTGGCACATGCTTGGAGCTGGCTGATCCAAAACTGCTGCTCCTTGGCATCAGAGGCTACAGAAAAACACACACAGAAAAAAAAACAAATTAAAAAAATTAAAACCCTTCAACCTCCCGTATGCTGTTAACACGACTGACAAACTAGTGCATGAGTTCAGGTGCCGATCAATATACAGCTATAAGAAAGCCTTAAAGTGTCCACATTCACCAATGGTTAACACGCACTTATTATCGGCATGAAGTTATACAGAGTCATGGCTGCAGACAGAGGGACTTTAAAATTAAGGGTTCAAGACACTGAAATGCAGCCCAAACCATGACAGAGCCTCCACCATGTTTTACAGATGGTTGTAGACACTCGCTCTCTCCTGATCTCCTCTGTCGTATGTTGATTTTAACCAAACATGTCAAATTTATTTTCACTCCATTCAGTCCACGTCTTGTGTATTTTGGCATACCTTTGCTAAACTGTCTTAGTGTAGACACAACACTCATTCATCTGCCTTTTTTATGCTTATATAATTTATAGATCAGCGTTAAGTGGATTAAGGATACACTCCTGTGAAAATGCCCAGGTGCAAGCACTGGAACCTAATCAGCCTTTGCCTTAATAAATAACCATTTCAAAACCGAAACTTATTGACTAATAAGCTAATGATTAGTAAATCACCCCAGATTTATCTGTTATCTATTTACTCACATGTAAATAGTTTTAGTGCCTTCACTGGCTGAGACCATTAGATTAAAGTGAAACTACACAGTGACTAAGGGTTTAGCACCAAACAGGAAGCAAAGATGTTACCACACATATTTTACAGTGCTTCAAGCAGACAACGCAAACAAGTTGGTTTTACCTTTTTTTAAACAACCAGCAGCCTTCTTTACTTTTATGTTAAATCAAAATTCTTAAGCAAGTTTAATCAAAGACTTAATTAACCCCAAAAGGCAGAAATTAGTCCGTTTGCCACAAAAAACAAACAACAGAGAATAAAACAGCCAACAGACAGTTAGCTTAGCTGAGCCTCGTTCTGTCCAAAGATAAAAAAAAAAAAAAATCAAAAATCTACTACTAGCGCCTCAAAAGCTCACTAATTAACATGTTCCATAGGTTTCATTCTCCAGCTGTTGCACTGCACAGTGTACTGGAAAGTAGCCACGCACAAATCCCCACATGACCCCGTTACACTTTTCGATTTGTATGGATCAAACATGTTAATCAGTGGTGCAGCATAACACTGCAGAGTTATGCTCTTTGCTTTCCAGGCTTTTTGCTAAGCTAAGCTTAATGGGTGTAGCTGCAACAGAGTTCAGGATACACAAGTGTAAAATAAATAAGGATCCAGATCAGGGGTTGAGATGGGGTGAACCAGCTACTACTTTAAGCTACAAACTTCGCCAAAGGGCGATGAGGGCTGCAAATGAGGCATCAATGAGGTCAACCTGCAGGATGCCCGCAATCTCATTTGCTCCCGAATGATCACTGAACTTGCTGACTGTGTTCCTGAATATTTGATCGTGTTACTTTCTGAACGATGTCCTGAGGGCTGCTATCACATTTGAACCTCTTCATTTTCCCATCCACGCCAAAATGAACACTCAGTATTCAAGAAACACCAGCAATTCATTCGGCCACTTTGTGAACAGCACACAAAGTGGCTTGATACGCTCAGCTTGCATGTGGTTTTCCCCTCGGCACAGAGACAATCCAGCCCGCTATCCAAACACAAACCGCCAGATTTGCTGACTAATGCAGTGAGCTGCAGCCTCAGGATGAAGAAGACGCTGACTGTCTGCTTGCTTTGACCTCTTCCAGGGCAGAACGGAAATCCACCTGATCTCATTTCACTGACTAATTATTAGAGAAAAAATAACTGTGATGGGACTGATAAAAGTAAAGTTTAGACAGCAGGTCAACTCGAGCTGGAGTACAAACAGTAAAAAAAAGCTTTGATGCATGCAGGTCAGATGTCATTGTGCACTTCTTTCTATTGTTTGCTCTATTGAAATAAAAGAAGGAACAAAAAAAACCATTTTATATTATTAAGTAGAACTGCCTTTAAATCCATTAAAACACACCTGAAACTTCAGTTATGACTTTCTGGAACTGGGGTGCACAAAATAACTTGCAATAAACAAAAAAAAGTTTGGCATATCATTAAAAACGTCCATAACTACATATGTGACCCACTATGCCAATAAAAAAACAACCTCATTCAACATTTGGGCCAATAAAAACTCATATGACTGTGACATATCACATAAATCACATAAATCTGTTGTCCATCACTCACTTTGATCACTTTCCTCAGGACGCACCTGGTACACGCTCCAGCTGTTAGCATACCTAGCTAGTGACAACAAATACATGTTTACTACTTTATCAAGTGGGGCTAAGCCCAAATCAGCTAAACTGATCACAGTCATCTCATCTTTGGTTTTACTGAGAACAGCAACAGAAAACAAAAATGCGTCACGTGTCTTTGGGCGCTAGCTAATGAAGCCATGAATCTAGCTAAGCTAAAGCTGCTTTTCATCACAAAGCACCTGGAGCTCAAAGACCTTGTACCGTGAAGTGGTGAAGAATACAGCTCACTTTAGAAAAAGCACATATTTCTTTTTTGGCAGCTGAACAAATTGCAAAAAGTAAGAAGCCACACTCAGCTGGACAAGAACATATTCTTCCAGCGGCGGTTGAAATGTGTGAATTTGTGCCTGTGAGAGCCAGCTAGTAAATAAAGTTGCACTGCTTGTGAGGAGGAGGACTGCGCTAACATTCAGTCAAAGCTGCTAGATAGACTGTGCTCCTATTAGCAATTTCTCTGTTCCACTTTACAAGACAGATGCTTCTCTCAACTGTTTTGGTGCAGTCAACGGGACAATTTGTAGAGCTTTCCGTTCTACAATCTTCTGTTGTTCAACTTTGCTGAGTCTGCGTAATTATAGCCTCACCTTCCTGTTCTCAGCTGATAGGAGAGTTACCCAGTATAGTCTTTGTTACTGTAGCCCATCTACTTCAAGAGATGCTCTTCTGCCTACCTTGGTTTTAACAAGTGGTTGCTTGAGTTAATGTTTCTTTCCTCTCACTGAAGAAGCCAATTTTCCTTTGACCTCGCCCAGAGTACGGCAAGCTCATTGGAGATTTTCCCTTTTTCAGCGCTCAGTCCAGGATGTCTGGCACCAACAACAATGCCACATTCAAAATCAGAAATCAATTTTTTCCCTATTCTGATGGGTCTGAACTTCAGAGGGTCATCTGACCATGTCTGCATGCCTAAATGCACCAAGTTGCTGGCTTGTGATTGGCTGATTACAGATTTACGATATATGCTACTAAGCAACTAAACAACTAAAGTGGCTGGCAAGAGTGTATATGCACATGGCAGAAAAATAAGGTAAGGCATAAAAGGCTAATAAAAAAGAAACATCCGTAACTCCATAGTTTTTATGCTTATTTGTTTAAGAGCTATTTGTTTTAATTATGCAGGTCACACACACTTTTTAATTAAAATAATGCTGTAAAGTCTGTCCAGATGCCAACTTCACCAAAGAGTCCGTCTGAGGCTCACAGCAGCACTTGGGAGCATCTTTGCGGAACAGAAAAACTGAAGTGGGACACCCAAAGTCTTTAGAAAATCCTCGCATGAATGAGAACAATAGGCCCCCGGGACTTATTTATAGATCACAGCTTAAACGCCGCTTCAGGTCTCCCAGAAAGATGGGCGTCATTCAGATTTAAACTACTACACTGAACTCTGAATGTTTTGGGTTCAATGAGCCAGAACAGCGAGAGAAAACAAACGGAGAAAGTTCAAACTGAACATCCCTCACAACTTCAAATGTTCTGCTGCCTTTAGTGACTCAGACTAAGACATAACTGTCAGAAGAAAAAATAAAATGCACATAAGCACAAAGTAAACTGAGGCATAACTAAAGTTTTTATTACTTATAAATCTCAGCTGAACCTGAAGCAGAACAGCACTCCCACTCTGCACACGCTGAATTAAACATGTGTCTGAAGCAGCAGGTGCCAGGCTCGAATGGTAGGTATATTTATTCCAGACTGATCAGTGCACGGCACTTGGTTCAGCGTAAGGTTTCCTTATTTTCGTGGCAGCCACTGAGCCAAAAAGTTTCTGTCAGAAGTCTATTCGTGTCGGCACATCTGCAGCGTGAAAATAAAATTTCAAGATCACAAGCTCCAACCAAAATGCTCTGGAAGAGCAGCAGTCGCGCCAAAAATCAGCTATAGCATGCCAGCAGGATTGGCGCTGACAGCTGAACGAACGCTGTGCCAGTTTTATTAAACACGTACAATGTGTGAAGTCATGCTACACGTTCATTTTCACTTTTAATCAAACTTGCTCCTCAGTCGAAAACTGAGGCTTCCCGTCTCAACCCAGGCTCCCAGGAGGTGCCAACTAACTATTTCAAAGGAGATGAATGTGTCCTCGGTGCTGGCAAGAGGAAAATGCAGCAGTGGTTTGGGCAACTGGTAACCTATAGCAGGCGTTCTGGATTTACTGGTAAATTTCATTATAATAATACCAAAAAAAATCATTACCTTCACCAAGAAGGCTTTTTTTAGGGGTGTTTGCATCCATGCCATTTTGTCTGCAAACACAATAGCTCAAAAAGTTTTGAATGAATTCTGATAAAACTTTGTAGGTGCGGCTTAGGTGTCGGTGAAGAGTGGGATCATGTTAACAATATATCGAAATTTGCCTGACATCCACCAAGGTGTTCAAGGTCAACTCAATAATTTATTAATCAAAAACTGACTAAAAGGCTTATAACATAGAAACTGATTCTTACAAGTGTGGTGTGTGTTGTCAACACATAGAAAGTACTGATTTAAAATATCACGTGATATTTGACCTCTGAGCTGATCTGATCTGAAGGTCAAAGTGATAATCCTTTTTAAAACTATGCTTCCTACTGCAATTGTTTGTATTGAAAACATTCATTCATATGGGGAATGATATATGGGGATTCTAAATATCTGATTATTTTGGACCTCTGACCTCTTCTTCAAGGTCATATAAGGTAAAACCGTAAGAACTGTAAGAAATTATACTTGTATTTGGGGATTTCATATATCACATTATTGTTTACATCAATATATCATGTCACATTTGACTAATCTCACTTTTACATTTGACATTGACCTTTTTTCCAATTTGACCAAAAAAGCATGTCAAGAGAAAGAAATATATTGGAGTATAATGTTATATAATAAGCTCAAGGTATTCACAAATGAACACCTGTTATCCATTACCCACTTCTACATAATGTTTTAATACCAAGTACAGTGCTATTCCCTTCACAGTAAATACTTCCCAAGAGTGAGTAACCTCGGTGGAGGTTTGAGCTCTCGGAGTGCTTCTTGTATTAAAATGCGTGACGCCGCATGTAAAACCAGAAAAAAAGTCAAATGTATCTTCTTTAACTTTTTTGTAATGTTTCCTTAAATTTCAAGATTAATGTGCAATAAAGGCCACATGTATCTATTTTTGTTCAATTTCTATGTATTTTTAACTTGAAAATGTCAAACTATTTGAATTATTTTTGTTTGGCAATGATGCAAATGGATAAATACTCACTTGTAGCACATTTATAAATGATTAAGCTTCGGGTACAAAACTGCAGTGAGGTTACAAGAATCTGTTTATTGATCACAATCCACACAGCGTTATCTCCACAGGCCAAAGAAGGAAAGGTCACAAGCAAAACTAAGTGGGAAAAGTTTGCTGGCTGACTGGCAAGGACGCATCCCCCGGCTGCGGGTAGCTCTGTGGACGGGGTTTTCAGAGTCAAAATTAGAATATTTCATTAATTCCAGGAGGAGAACTGTTTTGTTACAGATGCTCACTTAAAATATAAATATGAAAGATACCAAACGTGAACTCAAAACTTTAAAAACAATTTAAAATAAGTCAAACTAAGGAACTCAAAGTGAAATGCTAAATTAAAATGTAATATTCCAAAGTTTAAAGCAACACTACGTACAGTCAAGACAAGATATCACAAGAGAAAATAGTCCAGGTGTCATAAGGCCACAGGTAGGATTTCCTTTGATTAGCTAATTTCCTGTGGCATACATCATGGTTGAGGGAGTCTTGCGCTGACCGTGCTCCTGTGGCTATGCAACAAAAAGAGAGTGTGGAGGATTGTCTAATACTGACCATAACTTGAACATCTTCCTTTCTGAAACCTCCATCAGAGTTTTCCCCTCACAGCTGAGAGGTTCACTGAACGAGGACAAATAGGGTATCCTTTATTTGCAGTTTATGCATCAGAAACTGTTCAGAAATAGTTTTGAGAGATGTTTACAGATATTGAAGTTAAAAGCAAACAAGGATTGCAAATACTGGAAAGTCCCGTTGTTCCTGATGACGTCATTGCTGATGGCTGCCGCATTTATGAAACCAGGATTCTCTGTCTGCATTTTTCTTTATTTATACTTGAAACTAAACAGTTCAAAGTCTTTTCTTGTTAACAGTTTGCAGCACTGGAATGCTTCATCTGTTACAGAAGTAATTAAGGATATTCAGGCACTCTTGAATCGTTTCTTTGTTTTTAAATTCTCATTTCTCTGCTGTACCGAAAACTTGAGGAACTGTGATAGGAACATTATTGAAGTGACACAATGCATTTTGTGAGCACCTTTAATCCACTACTCCTTTACTGGAGATAGGAAAGAAGAGAGTCCTCAGTACTCTCTCTATAAAAAAAAAAGGAATTATGCCAAACATCACTGAAATTTTGTGATGTTCTGGGGGGGGAAAAGCATCCTCTGATGGTTTTTGGGAACACTGGAAAATGTTGTGTTTTTTAACAGAAGTGGGCTGGTTGTATGGGAGTGAAAGTTAGCAGGGTTCAAACTCCTCAAACAGCTTTTTTGTTTGCTTGTTAAATGTGTAAGTGAATGCAGCACCACTGAGAATTTCTGAGAATAGTGTAATTTTCATCACTTTGTACAAACACGTTCATTTGAAGCAAACTGGACCCTAAATTAATTCCCCTTTGGTTCCAGAGTATTTTTGACAAATATAATCATCAGAAGATGTTTAAGTGGGGAAATGAGTGCAGCACTCTCCTTGTTAGGGAGAATAAAACAAGGCGGCCAGATTTTATCATCCGACTAATGAGGTATTACATCACCCCCCCAAAAAAAATATATATCTCTTGTGAGATTTCTTTTTTAAAGTTAAGTTGAGATGTTATTATTGAGGTTGGGGTTATTTTAGTGCAGGAAGAATTCAATTTGCACTTGTCAATCACTTTCACTGCCAACATCTGCCAGCTACAGAAGGTCTCTTTAAGTGAAGAGGCAACTCTGAAAATGAGACATTCACACAAACGCCGCATTCGACGTGTGTTCTCCCACTGGGAGTGGCTGCTCGCCCCTGCAGGGAGCACACAGTATTCAGTCAGAAACACCTGTAACAAGCAGTCTTTCTGCAAAAAATATCCGGTAACAAGCTTCCCACTTTCTTCTTCTTGTCATAATCCACAGAAATCACTCACTCAGTCTAAAAGGACGACTTACCCGCAGATGAGCAAGCGCCTAAATCTGATGTTTATCTGTGATGTGCACAAGCACAGCTGTGATTATAGGTAATTAGTCATCTGTATTGAGCAGCAGCCTCCGCGTGGAGCTTTGCACCTGTGCACCTGTGCATATGCTGACACAAGTGATATACATACAGTGCTGTGCAAAAATCTTGAGTCACTCGTCTTTTCTTTTTATTAAAAAAGAAATGGGAACTGGGTGCAGAGATTTATTGAAGCATATCCAAATACACATGTGAAAACAGCATAAAAAACAAAAACAACTTTTGTATGATTCTAATGAACTGGGAAGTCAATATTTGGTATGTTGGTATGTACCTTTATTCTTCAACACAGCCTGAACTCTCTTTGGCATTTTTCTTGTAATTTTTTTAAGTAGTCTCCAGGAACAGCTCTCTAGGCCTCTTGAAGGACATTCAAAGCTCTTCTTTGAATGTTTGCTGCCTTTTGTTCTGTTGTCTGTCAAGATGATCCCACACTGCTTCAATAATGTTGAGGTCCAGGCTCTGGAGAGGTCACTGTCGGTTCTTCTATCCAGGTAGGCGTTTACTGGATTAGCAGTAAAAGTGGGATCACTGACATGCTGAAAAATTAGGCTGCTGACAATCAGATGCTTTTCTGATGGTATTGCATTATGGATTAATATCTGACAGAATTATGCACGCCAAAGAGTGCCATCAATTTTGACACTACTGGCTGAAATACAGCCGACACTCACTGTTGTACCTCTCCCCTAACCTAATTTAATTAATTTACATTCATCACTTCATCAGACTTACTGCCACTGATGTTCCATCCATTTCTTGTGTAATTTGACATACCTCAGCCTTTTCTCCCTGTTTCACTTCCTTAAGAATGGCTTCTTGACAGGTACCTTTCCACTGAGACCATTTCTCACTTTAAAAAAATTACAAGAAAGTCTGGCTTGTTGGAAGTAACATGTAGAAACCAGAGACTAATGGGCTTTTGCCTTAATAACCTTTTCTGAGCTGAAACTGACTAACCAATGAGTTAATGATTAGAAAATCAGTTTATCAGTTGTATTCTCATGTAAATATTTGTAGCTCCATTACGACGGTCTGACTGAATCAAAGTGAAACAACAAATTGAATAAATCTTTGGTATTTTTCCATTGGTGTAATTAAAGAAGGGGGAACCCAAAAAAACAAAACAAAAAATTCCTTTGAAAATGACTGAAAATCTTTGAAAAAGCAGTCACTGTCTAAAGAAAAACTTGTAAAGACCTTCAAAAGGCCTGGAAAACTACTGATTATAAACGCTTAATAAAAAAAATATAAGAGAGACTGACTCACTGGATGCAAAATAGTACTGTAGCATTTATAAAAGAGTAGCTGCCTCACTGAGGAGGATTACACTGATCCTGAAAAAAATTCAGCTGGGTTTGTCTTGGAGGTGACACTGACAGCTCAATTCATTTGACCGTGTGCTCATTTAAAACGAGCAACAACGGACACCCGTCCCAGTCTGCATGTCTTATTTAAAAGTCAATATCCATCCCAGAGAGATGGCTGAGTCATGTCTGAACATTACTAGGTGATCAAGAGAGAAAGAGGGAGAAAGAGAAACCTCCTTCCCACTCAATCATGGCACCACCACCGCCGCCTAATTACACATGTTTTAATTACAGCGTTGTGAAAGATGTTATTGGTTATGATAATGGTGAGTCTGAGGATTAATGCTTGGACGAGCAGTTAGATTTGATTAAAGTGCTGGGAGATATTATGAGCGGGGCACTTTAAACATATATTTTCAAGAAAATGGACGGGCTGACGAAGCCTGGAACAGAGGGAAGAGCTGCCAGGCAATTACAGTAACCAGCAACCAGCCTTTACTCATCAACAAAGCACAATGACATTTGAACTCTATGATTGCTCTTGCTAAAGCAGTCCCAGTGCATTATATGCAAAGAAATGTTGTTGTGATTACAGGCTAACTTTAGATTTAATTGCTTTTTCTTGCTTCACACTACTGCACCTCATGATTTTTATTTTTTTTGCACCAAGCAGTTCATTTTAATCTCCTACGCTGAACAGAAAAGAGAAATTTGATGTCATCTTTAAACAGAGTAAGAACATCCAATTAAGGCAAAGGTTGCACATATTCTGAGATAAAAGTTACCATGTGAAAGTGAACTGTGGCTGTTAATAAAGACAAAAGACTGAGTGTTCCCCAATTATTGGCACATTTTAATGATTTTTGTTCCTTAATGATAGCACCCTAAAGGACTGCGACAGATGTAATCCTTTCCTTTCTTAATTTGCCTTAGACGAGTACCAGAGTAAAAATTTACTTCAGTGAAAGTAGAAAAGCTGATCATGTAGTCTGTGTTTTTAAGCATCCCCCAAAGAAGTTT
>VUQG01008116.1:13521-29600 GCA_015106755.1 Etia nguti
TGGATGGGCAGTAGGAGGGGTTAAAACTTGCTTTTAAATCAGTCACCAAAGAGTTTAGAAGGAAACACCAAACACACGAAGCTTCTGCTAAAACCCTCGACCGAATCTTTTGCCTTTCATCTGTAACCTTCGAACCTTTTCCGTTACCCCACTCAGGCAACTTCTAAAGATGTGCATTTACGACACCCTGCCAGCATAAAGGGCAGAACGGGAGAAAATAAAAGTGAGGAGAGCCAGACTAAACCTCAGCCCTGAACTACTGTGCTCAATGTGAGTGATAATAAAGGATGGAGTGCGAAGACACCGCGGAGAGAGACTGCAGTGATGGAGGGTTGTGAGTGTTTTTGAGACGTGGTTATGTGCTTGCCCTTGCAGGTGTTGTGTTACAGTCAGTTGGTCGGATGGTGGGCGTGCGCCTACCTGCAGCTCCCAGGTTTTTACACCGTGGGACACACAGAGGGAAACCTGAGCCAGTCGAGCCCACTCACCGTGATGCTAAGCTAATGCCAAGATTGCTGCTTCCTTTCAATCAAAACCCTGAAAAAAAAACCTAGTTATTTCCCTCACTGCCTGATATCTTTGTCTACAGCTCTGTCTGCCTGACTGACTGCCAGACAACAAACTCTCAGCACAATCAGGTAAACCAGTTCCTCTTAATTATATGGTTTCAAATGTTCAGAAGAGTTTAAGAAGAAGTTTGGGGATCGGTTGCCGAGGCGTGCTAAAGAAGGGATGAAAAAAAGGTTCTTTTAATGTCTGGTTAAGCAGACATATCTATCATAGCTGTTTATCCAGTGGATGAAGGGAGTTTGATGAATCATACGGAGGGGGGCTTCCTCTTTGTCTCAAACACTTTGGAGTTTGAAAGAGACAAAAGAGCAGCAATGCTTTATCAAAGATGAATGATTGAGAGCAAGACGACATTGATTTATGCCCGCAGTGCCATACCTGTACACCTTCATTTTTGCAGTATATGCTATTGCAGATGACTGATGTTTTGACTCTCTTTAGAAAAAAAAGTTTGGCAGTTAGGGCCATCATAGTAACGCCAAGATTTGCTAATTAGCACAAGGGAAAGTTCAGAGTGATAGAAGTGGAATTAGTTCAGTAACTTCTCATTAAACAGTGGATTGGACCGTTTTTTTTTAAATGATAGTAGCAACAGAGGAAAATTTGGGAAATTACCAGTTATGTTATTATGGAACTGGAAACTGATCATGATGAAAAACCAGATGACTAATAGTGTAATAGGGTTATTCCTCGGAAGTCCAGGAATGCCCCTTCATGGCAGTGCAATAGTTAGTGAGATCTGTTCAGACTCATTCATAGAGCCATGCCTTTTTTGCATGATTTTTTTTTTAAAAAGCAGAAAAGGGAAAGTATTTTGACAATGAGCTGCTGAAAATCAGCCGTCATTGTAAAGTAAGCAAATGAGCGGAAACAGAGAGCGCAGGATGTGCTCACACTTTCAAGTTTTCTGTTGTTTTGTGACAGCACACCCTGCGGCCCACGCAGCCTCTGTTACACTGTATAAAAATCTCTCCTTGGCTCCAGAAGTAAACATTAACCAGACATATGCACACCTACTTGTATACAGAGGTCAGGAGAGCAGTGGCATTTCATACATTTCATTGCTTACTCTAGCACATCGCCAGTATATACACGAACTAGCGGCCAGCAAATATAACTTCCATTTCTCCAGAGGTTTGTTCCATTATTGTATGTATCTCTGCGTGCATGTGTGCGCATTTTAGTATGTCTGCCTGTGTTTGTGTGTTTGTGCTGTAACCAACCATCTCATTTCCCCATAGGAGGACTTAGTCTGGCTGAGACTGCATCCTCCAGCACACTCGCATTAACATTTCATCCTGATTGTCTCTGTCAAAGTAATTCATCATCATCGACTAAAAGACTGGGACTGGAGCCTCCCTCGACTTCACATCTCTCTCCCCTCCATCTCCCTCCCTCTGTCTCCAGGTTTCCTCTTCGTTCCCATTTCTGCCCCCATTTTTGGCTTTACCTCTCATGTCCTCTCTTGATGTTTCTCTATCTTACTCTGGTCCATCTGGCTCTTGAGATAAACGCAAGCCTGGCTCTCCTCACCCAGACAAAATATCTATAAAGATGAACATAATCACAGTTTGGTTATTTAGTCCAAGTGACCCTCCTGCGGAACATTATCCATCTGTCTACCTCGTTTTTGCTTACCTCAGTCACTCCTCTTTTTTGGGGTTTTCTCCCCTCACACTCGCCAGGGTTCAGATTGACAAGCAGATTATATCCAGGGGAAAACGTGATTAATGAGTTTGTCTGAATAACGTAAATCAACCTAATGGAACTGGAGACACCAAATGAAAGAGCAAGAGGGAAGAAGAGATAGAGGAGGAGAGGGACAGGGGTTGCACAGGGTTCAGATTTCCACTCAAGTGAAATGCAAAAACAGTAAGCAGGCCTTAGCTGCTGTCACACCGGCCTTTGAGGGAAACAAAGAGGAGGATAGACCAAAAAAGTCCTCCTTTTTCTCCTCATCTTTCCTTTCTTTTGTCTTCTTACTATGAGTCCCTGGAGTACCCTGCCCCTCCCTCACATCCATCCCTCCACCCAATCCTCTCATCCAACCAGATATGATCCCATCCAAACCATTACCACCAGCAGCACCACCATCACTAATCTAAGGACAGCGGCTGTAGCACCACGCACATGCAAACACTTGCTCACACACCTTCACGTGCACACAATCACACAGAAAACCTAAGAGACAGTACTTTACAGTCTGCTAGCTGCAATAATGAAATCTGTGCTTTACTGACAGAGTCAGGACCCCTAAAGACATAAGAGGATCAAGTTGCTCATCCGGTAACTTAAACCATTTAACCATTTGTGCACTTAATTCCATTGACATGCAATTTTTAAACAGAAAACAATGCAAAGGAGATGTCTTGTCAAACAATGAGGCTTAAGACTCTTAACCGAAATGAATTTGGAGGACTTCTCGTTTGAAGAGACTTTAACAACCTTAACAGTGGTAAAGCTGCACTTTGTGTATTTCTTTCTAATATTTTTTTTTTTTTAAAGGTGCAGGGACTTTTAAAATCGGCTTCTTATTTTTGTCTTTGAAACAATAATAAACAAAACAAAAAACTCAGCATGGTTTGCTTGTGTAAATGCAAACTTTGTCTTTGTGTAATTAACTTAAAAGCTTAAGTGCTGCAGTCCGGATCCTCCACAACATTTAGTCTCATTGTTAAAGGAGGATCTACGGATTACTATTGTTACTTTAAAACTAAATCTGCAAAACAAGGCTAGTGCAATGACAATGAGATAATTAGCAGCACTGCTTACAGGGTTTTTTTGGACTTAACCCGATAAAACACAATGCTACACCTGTCTTGGACTCATTTTCAGGCTTGTTTTTCTGTGTACATTTGAGTTCCTTCTTTTTTTTAAGCCATCCAGGTGCTAAAACTGTGTAAAATAAGCCATTTAGTGTTAGTCCATTCTCTTAATCTACTTTTTTTGTAAAAGTTTTAGATTTTTTTTGGATAAAAGATAAATAAATAAATCCCATAATCAGCCAATCCCATATCTTATGTAAGTAACTGCAGGTTATAAACTCCAAATGTAATCACACAATGCTGACTACAGGCAGGACTGCCCACTGTTTCTGATCTAAATCCGATTTTACAGGAAAACTTTGACTAGAATAAATAGTAGTCGTTAGCATGTGCAAAAAATATTTAACACTGCATGTCAAATCATTTATTGTCTTTGTTTCTCTCTTTCGGGTTCTTAATTGGTAGTCCCTTTAGTTTGTGAGCAACCAATTCAGTGCGACAGTCCAGAAGACTTCATTTTTCATTTTCATTTTTCTTCTGCAAAGATAAGCCATCTGTGAAATGATACTGTAGAGGTTCATTCTCTCGTGGCATATTAATGTGATGAATTAAAATCACACACTGACAGGTAAGGATGGAATTACAATGGATGCTTATGAGGTGTTTTAGTGGTTGTATGATGGTAGATTTAACAGGAAGGTCCAGATTCATATCAGCACTTTTAACCATATTTAATCAGAAGGATACACGTATTATTGGAATTAAATAAGCTAACAGGAAAGCGGGATTTGTGTCAAATGTTATCTGCAGCTGAAGCAAGTGAGAATATTGTGTGGCCAGCAGCTGTCTTTAATTAAAGCTTGTTCAAACAAGTTCCTCTCCTGGGGAGGGTAGAGCAACAAGCAAGTAAAAGGAGACTCAAAGTCTGTATCCTTCTGTCATGTTGAATCCAAGCCATTTCTGAAAAATCAATCAAAAGCACGCAGAGGTGTGCCTGCTTCTGACATGTCTGCAAAAGAACACAGACATGTGCCCTTTGACACCATTTCTACATCTGTCAAAAGACCGAAACTGACAAGTGAAGTGTTGTCAAACTCCGGCTGGGGAGCAAAATAGCCCTTCTGAATTGCTAAGGGCACTGTTGCTACCTTGGTGTCCAATGGTGGCACAACAGTCAGCGGTGGCAACTATTCCCCTCGTGCTGCAGCAGCAGAGCAGACCACAAGCATGCACAGAAGACTCAGACGAGGTTGGCTGAATGAGGTGAATGAGGACAGAGGTCTAAGGTGATAGGGTTCTATATCCGGAAGTGATAAAGCCCTTCAACCTAAATTCAAAAGGAAGTAATTATACTTTATTTTTTACTCCAACACAGAAAACCTGCGTCACCTGCATCCTTATGACTTATGTTCAGTACAAAAAGGTAATAGTTGCTGGAACAAAAAAAAAAAAACATTGGCAGGCAACATAATCCAGGCCACAATTACCTTTCCTAACAAACTATAATTGGAAAAACAAATTAGTAGTACATAAATGTAATTTCTAGGGCACAGGGGTTGGATGAGGGCCACAGGACTCACAGAGCTGCATTCTCTCTAATTACATTTGACTTTATAAGTGTACATTAAAATGAATTTAGTACACAGTATTAATCCAAATGGAATAGATAATCTAGAGGGCATACAGATTTAATCTTGAGACATGTCATTTCATTATGCTCAGTGATGTTACAGTTTATCAGCTACAGTAATGGTAGTATTTTTCTATGGTAAGAATCAGAATTCAACCAACCCCATCTGCCTTTCATTTTTCAGATAGGCCTGGGGTAAAATTACCCCTCAAACCAGAGGCCAAAGCAGTCTCAATAAATTGGCATAGAAATTACAACCAGAGAACATCACTGGGCAAGGACCCAAATACTTTTATTTGCAAAACTCAGTGCCCTGGTGGCTGTGTTCACAAATATGAGATGGATCCACATTTCAACAGAACATTTTTCTTGTTGCTTTTCATTCAAGTGCAACAACAAGACAAGTAGTCAGGGCAAGTCGGAAGTATTGATCTTGCGTAAAAGCAATACAACATTACATATTTAGAAAAGAGCCAGTTACTGTTCATGTCTTTTTCACTCTCCGTATTAACACCCGATACGCCTTCAGATTACAAAATTTCCAGCCCCTTCTATCCACAAATATAAACTCCTGTGTGTGGATTTGCCAGTGTAAAAAGTTTAACTGCTGTATTTGCATCTATAGCTGGTGCTATAGACTAGAGCTAAAGAGATGCAACAACAACACAAGCTAATCCGTGCAATGTGCCACCGAGGGGTTTAGCTCTGGGGAGGGACTTAGAAAAGAGAGAGGGAGAAGGGAAGGGGACTTAAAGCAGTCATTGTCCCTCTGGGAGCAGATTAACTATTTTAAAAGCAAAGGTGACGTCTACTGCTGGCTCGCTTTGCAGGCTAGCCCACGTTCTGAAATTCTGTGCAAGATTATGGTCCCCCTTCTCTTTGTTTACTTCTTCTTTCCCTACTTTAGCCCTGTAGCTTCTTTTGCTCACTTTCTGTCTTCATCTTTCTCCCCTCACACTCCTTTCTCATGTGCACAGGCTTTCTTTTAATCAAGTAGGAGACAGGCATATGCTCACTCAGAGCGACAATCAGAAATGCCTGTTTCAGGAGTGGAGCCAAGGCCATCATGAAAGCACCGGGTGCACAGGGAAGACTGTGCCGATTAAAAGTTATTATGCCGCTGCAATGCCACCAATGTGTGAATTGGGTGCAGGGAGGGCACTGTCCATGGGGAGCAGCACAAATGTGCAATGAGAAAAAGGGTAGTACACAGGGGATACAGGGGATGACACGACTTGAGAGAAGAGGGAGGAGAAAGTAGGGCACGCAGGAGCAGACTTGGGTGTAAATATAAGGGTTTCTTAAGAATGTGTGGAGAATGATCAGGGGTAAGGAGATGAGGCACTACAAATAATCTACACAAGGGAGTAAAGAGATAAGCGTTAGGCTATACAAGGCGGAGGCGAGGGGGGATTTTGAAAGTAGAAGTGAGAAAAGAGAGGGCACTGCTCATGGGATATACTCCTGTTTACTTAAAGGAAAACAAAGACTGGCACTGAAAAGCCTGGCATGGAAATACAAATAAATCCCCTCTTGCCACCAAAGTCTTTTTATTGTATAAAAAACTGCATGAGGCAAGGGAGAAGTAAAAAGAACTTCACTTCAATTATTACATTTTTCATGCCTTTTCTTTCTTGAAATATAAGTGTTGTTGAGTGTATGTATTGTAATAATTCGCAATGGAGTTATGTTTTTCTTTCTCCCTTTTCACAGCAAACCAGTTCCCCTGTGTGATCTGCATAATGCATGAATTCTCTGCGTAGACTGTCAAGGGAAACACAAGGCACAGGAGCAACAATAGAAAGCAAACTTGATGTATAATATGTAGTTTAATGAATTATTACATAAGCCCCTCAGTGCTTTTCTTGAAACTGTAGGAGTCCTGTTCTTTCGCTATATAAAGACATCCTACCAAAAGTATTCACCGAGAAGAAACATCCTGTTGATACACTCCAGCACTCTAGTAAATGTGAATACCCCCTGAGCACACACACACACACACAGAGATGCACACACTGAATGAACATGCTGCACATGAACGCACATCAAGGCCTTTGTGTCACTGCATCTGTCAATCTTCTTCTCATTTTTCTCCTCCTTTTTTCAGTTTACTCAAAAACACACACGTACACACACATCCATGCCAACACAATTCAGGTCCATCATAATGAGGCCATCATGATGAGGGAAACACAGAGTCAACAGACAGCCATTCATAGCACAAAGCCGCGGAGTCTCCTCAAGTCTCCGTGTGGAGCTAGCTCCAGTTTGTGTGTGTGTGGCTGCCAGGCAGGGTGGGCCCCAGAGGAGAGGTTTACATGGCATGACCTCGGCGAGAGACTTCCCTCCTCCAGGCCCTGGCACTCACATGAACACACACACACACACACACATAGATATATACAGTGTTCCCAGCGTTCCTGGCAGCACCAGTCCAACCAGAATGGTCTGCCAAATCTTTTAGTAACTTCTTCTGATGATTTCCTCTAAGTCTCCCTGTACAGCCATGATAATTCTTATATCTGGTTTTATTCCACTGGTAGCTTTAGCTAAAAAAATAAAAATAAAAAAACTCTTAAAATTAAATAAAGATGCACCATCTAGTCCTCTCAAAAACATTTTTCAAAAAAGTCTAGATTTTTTTTTCTTCTTTTTCAGTGCCTTGAAACTGTGAAATTACTCAGCAGCACAAACACAGGGTATGCCAGTTTCACTCAGTGTTCATATCAGTCAGATCTTGCTAGCCCAGTGGTAGCAAGAGCACTGGGTTTGTAAGGATGCCAAATGTTGGTCAGTCGCCTAGACCGTCAGGCAGGCGGTTAGCGAAAACAAATTTTTCAGTTTTTCAACAACTTCAAAATTGCAGTTTCTGCTGGTTCCCACTGGTAAACCCTCAGATCTTCTTGTTGTAGCGATATTTAATCAAAATGGACTCATAAGAGGTAAACAGCCATCCATCCATCTTCTTCCACTTATCAAGTTCAGGGTTAGGAATGGGCTGGAGCCTATCCCGGCTGGAGCCTATCCCAGCTGTCACAGGGCGAGAGGAAGGGTCCTCCCTGAACAGATACCCAGAGCATTGCAATTTTAACTCTGACGCATATCCAACCATTTACATTCAAATTTACACCTACAGCCAATTTCCTAACAGGGCATACAAAATAAAATATTCTTTGGATTTCTTTATTTTTTAGTCAGTGCAAGGAAACTGTACAGAAGCTATGTTATTTATAACATTCATACCTTGGTAGCACCCCAGAGAGTTGAGCTTGTGGCCAGTGAGTTACATGCTCAGCTTTAACAAACAAAACAAGAGATTTTTTTGTTATTTCGTTCTATCCAATATGGGCATTTTTTATTTTTTCCACGTCCAGTTTGTCATGACTAAGTCCATTTTGTTTATTATCTTTCCAACATCCACCTTACATATAATGCAAATCATTTCCTCTGAGCTTGTGCTAAGGGCAGAATCCCAGATTTGCATAACTATAGCAAGAAATGTACTATACTGCACATTGCTGCTGCATAATTCATCTGCATTGCAAGACATAATCCAAGAAAACCAAATATTAGAACTCTGAAAAGCAAACCAACGGATAGTCGGAATGAGGCGCTTCCATATCCAATGGCATGGAGACACTTGCAAAGTTTTAAGGGGGAAATGCAGACCTCGCTTTAAGGACAGCCAAACTTTCTCGTGTATATTTAATGTGAAAAACCATATTCTCCTCTCCCCCATCCACAGTGTCATCACAAAGTTAGACCTGAATCGAGTTTGAATGCGGTGATTTTTCATGCTTTAAAATGAAGACCCACTGCCAAGAATGCACAATTAAGATTAAGTTTGTGCTCAGATGACAGACGTTGACTCATCATGCTAACAAACTGAATGAATTATAGATCGCCTGCATCACCCCACCCAGAGTCTATCTCTGCCTCTATCTTTCTCTTTGTCTGTCAAAATGTGATGAGCTAAGAAACTTAAGAAGCAGCTTTGGGTGTGAAACTGTATCCCTCTCTGGGGGTTTGAGCCATTTTGTTGAATTTGCATCTTAACAACCTTTCTGAGTAATTGAAAAAGTGGTGTCAGAGCCCAGAGTCTTGATCTCTGATATGGTAATTACCTTCCATTTATGCCAGAGACTTTCAGGGAGTCCTGAGATCCAGAGGCAGCAGCTGTCTTTGAGGAAAAAGCGTAATGACCTGCATATGTCTCCTTCTTTTTGGGAGCTATCAAAATGCATTCGGTTGGGTATTTTAATCTGTGGTTGACATCTCTGATTATAAGATCCAGTAAAGTTGTCTAATCTTCTAACAGCAATGGAAGGAAGGAGGTAGGGATTAAAAAAATGGAGGGATGGGGATAAGGGTCTGAGGACAGGGGCAGACCTTTCATGTGGTTTTACCCCACTCTAAAATGGGTTCCAGAAGCGAGCATGCTGCGTACACACAGCACTTAAGTCTAAGCTTTTGATCATGAGCTACTGGTTTGGTTTGGTGTGCGTGTATGTGTGCTGAAAGATGCATATGAAGATCATTAATCAGTGACACCGCTCACACGTGCAAGCACACACACGCACACAGTGAGAAAAACCATCAAATCCTTTGTTTTTATTTAGGTTATGTGGTAAACTGAGGAGAAGCTGGAATATGAGCTGAGAATAAGAACTTAAATGAGGCAACACAGAAGTGCTTGCCACAGACTGAAGAACACGAAAAGCCTTGAAATCAGTACTTTGCCGTATGTTCTTTAATGCTACAAGCAATTAACTGCAACAAAGCCTTTGATGCCAAACTCTTTGCAAAGATGCAGACTAAAATGTCCACAGACTCTTTACTGTCCAACATGAACAAGTGTTTAATCTTCCCAGATGTACCTAAAACATGACAGATGACATACATCAGCTGCCTGTTGTACTGCTGTAGAAACCAGCAGCTTTTATCATTCTATTCAGCACCATCTTTCAACTGTACCTATGGATGCCAATGCTGCAAAATGTCAAAACAAATAGCTCAGAGGAACTACTTCAAGAAAGAGACGTCTCACAGATGAATCAGCTTGTCTCGGGTAATGTAAACATCATACTCAGCAAGCGTGCTTGGATGTGTGTGTCTGTGTTGACGAGCACATATATAAATATATATACATATATGTGTGTGTGTGTGTGTGTGTGGTCAGCAGAGCTCTGACTCTTTACAGTTCAGGTTTTTCTTCTTCTGACTTCACATGAAAACATTTGAAGTTTTGCATCAAGTCCTCCAGGCTTTTATTTTGAAACCATCCTCTCTTTCTCCTCTCTTCCTGCAGATGTGCACTCCCAGAAACACACCCGCCACACCACCAAACTTCCCAGACGCCATCACCATGTTCTCCAAACTGCGGGCGTCCGAGTGTGGCTCCGGCACAGGCAGCGGGCCCTCCCAGGTTTCCATGGCGTGCTCTCCACCGGCCCACTCCTCCACTGCAGGATTCGGCTCCTTCTGGGCGTCCTCGCCGCCCAGCCACCAGCCAGCCTGGCTGCCCCCGTCATCGCCCACGGGCCACCACATGCACCACAATCACTACCACCACATGCAACAGACTCCCATGTGGCCCCCCGTCTCCCAGCCCAGCGGCTCCCAGCAGCCCCCCGTTGTATCGGCGCTTCACGGACAGAGATGAGGCTGAGCGGCGGGCTGAGTGAGCACGGGAGGGTCTGGGGTTTGTGGGGCGGGAGGGGGGAGGATTTCTTGTTTCTCGTTTCTCTGAACTGAACACGAGCAGTTTGGCTACGCTGCGAGCAGGAGGGCGACGCCGGAGGGTCTCCAAGGACGCTGAGAAACTGAACCCGGCCACACGCTCTGAGCAGAACCCCATGGAGCACTTACCGAGGATCGGAGCCATGACACGTGATTTTTAGAGACTCTCTTTTCATTTGTTAGAAAAAAATCAGACAGGAAGTCGGCAATAACCAGCAGACCAAGAGGAGGACGAATCAGACGTGTGCGTGCGTGTGTGTGTTTGGAGTACAGATGTGGACCTACAGCTCAGCCACAAAGTTTCATTTACAGCCAAAAAAAAGTGAGGAGCGCTCCGGCTGAGCTGCAGACACTAACATGATGTCAGAGATGACCCCAGTTTGTGCTTCTCATTGAGTCCCGTGCTGTTTAAGGATAGTTTCTCTGAGCTGGATGGAAAAATGTTCAGTTTGCTGCACACCTGCCAGATGTGAACATGTTCGACAGCTGGAAGTGACAAACTGTGCCTGAGGCAGGAAATTTAAAATAAATGTCATCTTGTTTATGTCCAATGATTCTGTTATTTTTATTTTTTTGGTTGTTCTGTTCTTTGCTTAACGATTCCTCACAATTAAGTCATGAAAAGGCAAAAAAAATCTAAACCTCTCGTTTCCACCTCCTGATCTACAGATTTGTCATTTCACTTAGAAATAAATCAAACTAAATACCTGCTCCAATTCTTTCACATCTGCCGACGTGATGAAATAAACTACATACTTGAGAAGGTTGGACAAAACGTGACATTTGAGGACGTCCTCTCAGTCTTCATATGACAGCCTGACAGTCAGCGTTACCTTTGCACACAGGTGCGTCTGAGGCATAAAAACAAAGACGGATCTTTATTTAAATTTTAATTGTTGTTCTTTCAAAATGAGTCAGGCTTTTTTTCACTATTTAAATTAAAAATGGGACTTAAAAAAATCAAAGTTTGTGTTTTATCATAGAAACTGGTTGTAACACCATCATAGACTGTATATAAAAGATGGACATCACCAATTGGTTTGAAAAGTCCTGTTTTAAAACATTCAGCCGCTGTCTGATTCAGTGACTTTTAATGAGCAACTTTGACCATAAACTTATCAGAAAAGTACGGCTGAGGTCAGAGGTCAAGTGAGCAGTAAGCAAAAGAGTAGCCCCCTGCTGGGCATTAGCAGGAATGCATCATTTTCAATGTTCAGACCCAGAAGCTACATCAGTCTTTCATAAGCAGTGTGTGCATGTGCTTCAGGGCACACGTGCCCTCAAATAAAAAAAAAACGAAACCTGAAAATCTGCATTTTTTTTTGTTGTTGTTTGTTTGTTTGTTTGTTTTATTTCATATCTTTGTTTGAATTGAGACCTTTAATCTTTATTGTGCAGCAGATTTCATATTTTTTCATCCAGCTGTTCACTGATACAGATGCACTGATGTAGATGAGCTGAAGCTCAGAGCTCAGTAACGTTCGCTGACGTCTGTGGGTGGGGTCCGCTGTGATGAAGAGCTGAGCGTGGCAAATAAATGACAGAAGAAGAAGGAAAAGGTCAAAAATGAGCTGAGATGGAAAGTTTGCAATAAGCTGCTGATGTGAAGCCGGATTAGGAAGCAGAACCCGATCGCCTGGCGACTTTTCTGTGTTGTAAATAAAAAGATTCCAGTCGAACTTCAATCTGAGAGCGCTTTTATTTTTTTTTTAAGGTCGGCTCCTCCGCCATGTTTGTCTTCAAGAGGTTTAAAGGTCGACTCAGCGATTTCCACACAACCTTTCAGACACTCAAACGCTCCTACCTCCACCTGTCTGAGTGGGCGGGGCCCCGCGCTCGCTCTGAATGTACTCCGCGGGACACAGCGAGTAAAATAAAGTTGCGTTTACGCCAAGAGGAGTGAGGAGTTTTCAGGTTTTGTTCTTCAGACAATCAGCCATTCGTGAACCGCGTTTATTCACTGCAGGAGGGCGTGGCGGTTTCTGACATCAGAGACTCTTGTTAACGGACGTGATTTAAATGATCTGAGGGAACTCGAGTGGTGTGAGCTAACAAGCTAAACGCTCACATTTAAAGGGCCGCACCTGCGCGCTGTCAGACTTTAACGTGACGTAACTCTGGCGCCGAAAGTCCAAACGCTGTTTACGCCAAATTCCTTTTCACAAAGTGAGGACATTTTCCGCAGAACGTCGCGGCGCTGAAATAGTGGGAAAATTGTTGCCACAGTCAAACACGTCGTGGGTCAGATTTAATGTTTGACTCGTCTGGTTAAATGTGATGGTGTCAGGTTGTTCATCTCTGCAGAAATCCAACCATCTGAGGAGCCCACATGTTAACCCCGAAACTGAACTTTATTAAGAGATTTGCTTAAAATCAACTATGAACAAATTGTTACACTGGCTCGATCGTTGGAGCCTCAATTGGCTCCACTGATGGAAGCGAAGAGATTTTTTTGAACTGAGTATTTAGAGTTAAAGACGTAAATGTAAAACAGTCTTACAGCTGAGTCGTTTGAAAGGTTCAAGCGTGAAATATTTGGACTGAAAATCAACTCGAATGATCGGTCAATCGATCCCTTTTAAAGTCATGTTTGTCCACAATGCAAAGATTTCCGGTCCGTCATGTCAGTAAACGCAAGTTTGGCTTAAAAAAACTTGAATAATCAGATTTTTTCCAAGTACAAAATTTCACATTTCCGACTGAACCCACCAAACCTTTGGTTTATCGAGTCAGTCCTTGGTGGATTGCAAAGCCGCTGCCAGCTTTTCACGCCACAGTGAAATGAGTGGAGGTCAGTGGACGCCTTTCAGGGTCCGAGCTTCAAAGAGTAAAGAAAATGACCTTTTAAAGAGACCTTTTTCTAAAAGTCTGAGCTCTGACGATGCGTTCGCTGACCTCAGGGTGAATTTTTTCCAGTCTGAATTCGGTCTGGACGGGTTGAGGCAAATGAGGAGCGGCTGGGAGGTGAGCTCCCGCCTGGTTTGTTGTTGGCGACAAGCCGTGGGGGTTCGAAGGCTTTGTTTGAGATTCCCGCAGCATGGATTAACCGGCCTGTCCACGCTGCTCCGGAGGTTGATTACTTTTGTTTTTGCAACATATTTTAGGCCTTTAAAATCCACCTGCGGACTTTACAAACTGGGCAAAGGGTAAAAGATGTTTTTAGCTCTGGTTACTTTCTCACAGACTCTCAGAAATCCACTCGGGTCTGATCCACGGCTCTTTTCTAGAGATCTCTCTCATGTACTTTGTTTTAACTTCCTTTGTTTAAATTTGTATTTATATGTTTAATAAAACAACTTCTGATCTGTACTTCCTTTGGGCTCTTCTGTCTTTCTTGGCAGTGTTTGGTCACACTGCACCTATTTTAGTTTTACTGTAAGAGTGAAAGAAAGGCGGTTGAACCTCTTTGCATTCGAGCGACCAATGTTTGAGGAAGGATGTGGTTGGGCCGGGTGTCAAACTGAAGAGTCGTGCCGTCTGTGAGAACCAAAGTAACGTGGATTAATGAGCTGCTGCTGAAAGTGATAGAAAAACAAAGCACAGCGAACTGTGGGCACAGCTATGTGACACGTGTAAATAAGGAAGCAAGAATACTCCATTATATGAACAGGACGGGATTTCAGGAACTTTTTACTGTTGGAGCTGCTCCAGTTTGACGAGTTCACGCCGTCCTCCGCTTGACAGATGTGAACTTTAAAGGCCTGCTTGGCCATATTTAATATAACTCTGCTGGCCTCTTAGCTAGGCATCAGCAATTACCTTCAAATGGCTCACATGATCAGTTAGAAAATACATTTTTCAACATTATCTCATCATCAAGCAGTTAGCCACTGACCACAGTCTGCTCACACTGGTGCTGAAGCCAAAATATTCACGACATATTCTTGGTGGGTTTGGTGGAGAAGAGGACTGAATATCTGAACACCTGGAGACGAGGTGGAGATGAGTGTCAGGGGTGATTTGTGGCAGCAGGAGTGAAAGGGCAGGTATAGGAGATGGTGTGAGACCTGCTCGCTGAGTGTTTGTACACGGTGGAGTTTAAAGATGGCCGATGTTAGTTTCTCTCTCACGTTAGGGGGGGTTACAGCGGGGGTTACATGCATGAAGGGAGTTGCCTGTAAAACCTTTATTTCTGTTGGTGACAGACACGATGATGTCCAGTAAAACAATCACTGAGGGGGAAAGAAAAGAAAAATCTGACAATCATAAAGAGTTTATGTTTACATGGTTATGTTTACATTATATATTTATAGTGTTTTTTATTTAGGTAATGATCTATAAATGTCTCCACTGCAAAGTGGGCAGTTTTCAAGGACTGGAAAACAGTTTCGAGTTCCCAGATTTTCCAGGCTGCCTGGTGTCGGACTGATGCGCAGACCTAACGTGTTGAAAGACAGGAAGCTACGGGAGTTGTAACCGAAACCTCTCTCTCCTGCTTTTGTATTTACTCATCAGCGTATCCTTCCTGCTCGCGGCCTCGTGTTCCTGTTAACAGGAAGTACTTTTCTTGCTGGTAGTGATGATGTAATTCCCCACATGATGCAACACCCGAGTCCTCGGCTCGCTGACAGATCAACACGACAACAACACAACTTGTAAATCCACCATTTGGTGTCTTCTCTCCCCCACGAGGCTTTATGACAGAGCTCTGCATGTATGCAGCTATAAATCAGTGTTTCTGATTGTTCTCACTGCCGGCATAAAAATATATCCTACTAGAGTATCTGTATATACACAAGGTTGTCTAAGGAGCTTGGAAAGAAAACCGTCTGGACTTTAAGTTTCTTGAAGACGTTTCATCCGAGAAGCTTCTTCAGTTCTAAGAGCAATTGGTGGAGAGTCCCAGATTTTAAGCGCTATGGGAGTGTCCTCAAAGAGGGTCATGGACCCCCTCTACCTAATCACACGATCTAAGGTGTGTAAATGGGTGTGGGTAACAATCAGCCAAGGATCCTTGGCTGATTGTGAGAGGTGAAATGTCTTTATATATATTAGGGCTGCCACGATTAGTAGACTAGTCACGATTACGTCGACTATCAAAATCGTCGACGACTAGTTTAATAGTCGACGCGCCATTTGTAAGATCCTGAAAGATGCAGGAATAAGCAGTAGGATTTAAGAGTGTAATAACGGACTGAAACAGAAGATGACAGCAATGCATGTACAAGGATGCCAGCTGCTGTTAAACGCCGAAGAAGAAGAAGCAGTCTCTTCAGGGGCCGCATCCTTCGGAGCCTGCTTTTGTAGGCCGATTACATCACAGCGACACGATGAAGGCTGTCCAAATTCGAAGACTCCTCCAAATGCGTCCTCCTTTTCCCCAGATTTGAAGGATGGGTCGGCTGTATCCTTTGTGGCCCACCATATCCCAGAAT
>VUQG01008118.1:3529-19006 GCA_015106755.1 Etia nguti
AAAACCCCCAAAAAAAAAAAAACTTTTAAAAAAAAAAAAAAATTTCCTAAAAAAAAAAAAAAAAAAGAATTAAAAACCATATAGTTACAACAGGATTTTTTTTGTGTGTAAAACTAAAATATGTTTTTAAAGCCTACTTTTTTACCTTTACTTCTTATGCCCAGGTTCAAATCCAAAGCCCTGCAATGCTAATGTGACTACAAGGAGTACAGGTGCATCAGATGGAAGTTTGATATTTCAGCCTGAAAGCAGTCTTTTACTTTTAACATCATGTTAATAAAAGTATATATTAATATATTGTAATGCTGTAGACTCAACACTTTAATCTATACAAAACATTCCTGACTATCAGGGTGAGTCAGCAGAGCTTTGCATAAATAAGGAGACAGCAGGAAACTGTGGCCTATTATAGTGTTAGCATATCTTAAATGTCACCTTGCTTTTTTGTCTCAAGTTGCAAATCTGGAGTTCTACCAGGGAGCCAAAAGTTGGATTGATGCCTTGGAGCAGTGCCAGACAGACTACACCTCCCTGGTTGAAATCACCAACCAAACAGTGAAAGAAGACGTGAAAAGTCTCCTGCAAAATGAGACACACTTGCAACAAGGGGTGTGGATAGGCCTGGAACGCTCAGTGTTTGGCAAAGATAAGGAGTGGATGTGGATTTCAAGGTCCAAAGACATTTATCCTAAATGGAACAGCAGCATAGACGACTTAAATAACCACTGTGCAAAGATGATCCTGACTGAGCAACAAGAAATTAAATTGCTGGATGCCAACTGCCATGATACACTACCTTTCATCTGTCAAGGTGAGCATTAAAGAACAGTCTGGTATAATATTTTTATTAGTTTCATGCTTTAAAAAAAAAAAAAAAAAATTTTTAAATTAAAGGCCTGGCCATAATGATGTAGATAGCTGAAAAAGCTGAGAATATTAGTATTACAGCCTGAAAGCAGAAGATTTTAGTCTCTTGTAGTGTTGAAACATGATGCTTTTATTATATATCTATATCTCTATATCTATCTATATATATCTCTATATCTCTATATATTAAAATACTCCTTGCTTTGGGCATAAAATTAATTTTGTTGTTTTGGATTACAGATTTTTGAGAAGATAAACCGTGAGCTCTACTCTCATGTGGTGAAAAAAGTGACAGCATCAGGAAGACACTCTGAATTCAGTCATGAATAATATCAGTCAAATTACGATACCATTCCCATGATGAGTGTATACAAACCTCTGACCAAAGCTGTATATATAACTCTCTTAGTTCAGGAATAGTTCTCCAGTCTTCTTGGAGGACATTCAAAGCTCTTCTTGGGATGTTGGGTGCCTTTTGTTCTGTTGTCTGTTAGATGATCCCACACTGCTTCAATAATGGTGAGTTACGGGTTCTGGTATTCAGATATGCTTTTACTGCATTGGCAAGGTTTCACTTTCATGCTGAAAAATGAAGCTGTTGCCAATCAGATGCTTTCCAGATCATACTGCACCATGCTTTAAAAGCCGATGGTACTTTTCTTTGTTCATAAATTCATTAATTTTGACAACATCCCCAACAGCCCCAAACCATGTCAGAGCCTCCACCATGTTTTACAGATGGCTGCAGACTCCCAGCGCTTTACCTCTCTCCTTACCTCCTCGATACACACCAACAATGATTTGAGCCAGCATTTTCAAATTTGGATTTATCACGCCATCAGACCTCCTTGACAGCCACCCTTCCATTGTGACAGTTCCTGATGAGGCTTCATTGAACAGTAGACGGATCAACTGAGGGCCAGTTGCATCTCTCAGGACCTGTGTCAGGTCTTTGCCGGATTTGTGTCCTATCTCATAAGAATATGACTTTCAGATACTTTTCATCTGTTATAGATTGTTTTTTAGGCCTGCCACTTGTCATTTTGTTCTCCACTTGTACAGTTTCCTTATATTTTGTTAAAAGTTGAGCATGCTGTGCAGCCAACAGCTCTTTGGGAATCACCTTGTTGGTGCAAAAATACAATTTAATGGCTGTTAAACTGTGTTATCTTTGACCTGTCCAACAGAAGGCACATATTATCAGTGTGGTTTGTCATTATCAGTTTGTTGTGCATTTTAGTAGGTACTTGGTCAAAGGAGTAAATCTGATGTTTTTTAAAGGCTTTGTTGGGGGAAAAAATAGATTTGTTTCATGTTTATTTATACTGTGGTCGTTTGTTTTGGTACTGGCTTGCTCACCTGGTATGAATGGTACCAGGTAGATGAATTTGCATTTTGTTTTGTTTGGGGTTTTAGGGTTTTTACCTTTGTTCTATTAATATCTTTGTTAATAAATATAAATATAAGGCTGTACTATTTCTAATGTAAAACAGCAATAGTGTGTAAACAAAATATGAATAGAAATAATTGAAATATTACTATTATTGTCTTTTTCTTTGTGATAGATTATAATTATATATTTAAATAAATTGATTAGACTATTTAACCAGTAACTAGACAATGACTAACTCAGTGTAGGGGGTTACAGAGTGGTTTTCCTGCGTAAGCCAGATTTCTGAATTTGCTACCCTGGTGCAGTTCTCTTTACAACTGTGTGCAAAGAAAACTGCACCAGCAACAGCAAACTGGTTTTAAAAAATTGAGAAAAAAAATAGTGTAAACATTAAATCATTCAAGAATCATCAAGAAGTAAATTCTCCTATGTCCTTTCTTGTAGACAGTGTTACATTTCCAGTCCAGTCTCAGTTGAGATGAACACTCAGGTGTTTTAGATCACCACCTGCAGGGCAGACGGAGTACAGCTCATACACTTTGTACTTTTTCCATTGCCACACAAAAGCGAATTCTTCCCAAATGGAAATTGTTTAAATTGGCCTTGGTCTTCCCAAAATCTGCCACCATCTCTTTCGGTTGTAAGTGATTGTAACCTCACCACTCCACAAAGTGATCCACACGTTCCCTGTAGCGTCTCTTCCCACCTCTGACAAATCCCACAGCTGCAGACTTATCCAAGAATATTTTTTTACAGATGACACCGCCGTGAGTGATACTGGAAGTCAGGAGTGTACAGGGTGAAGAGAAAAGGTGAGAGTACCATCACCCATGGTGCTCCTGTGCTGTGACACACACACTGTACAGTATATAAACACTACATAGTTTCGGTATACAAAATCATAGTGTTTTACCAGGGCCCCCTGGTGGATCACAAAAAATACTGCAGGTGGGTGCAGTAATAACATGAATTCAGTCAGAAATTACTAAAAAAAAATGTACAGTTACATATTTTGATATAAAAAGTGAATTAAATCAGGTAATTAGAGGTGGTTAGTTTGTGATATTACTAACAACTGACCTAAATTTATTGAAGTTTGCGTAGGGTAGCATTAGCAATCTATAGCCCACAGCCTAAGAGCTTTATGTTCTTTGTATGATTTTCAAGGAAATGCATCATTTTCTCTTGTCTGTTGATTAGAGTGAAGGTTTAATGATGGGTGGGTCCTATGACATTTTCTAGTTTTCAAATGAATCGCAGCACTCTCGACTTTGGGAATGGCTGACAAGCAGAATGTTGGAGTAAGTATACCTCAGGACCATGCCTAATATTCTTGGGCAAGATAGTGACCCAGAGTTTCTCTCCGATGCATCCATCAGACCATGAATGTGTGTGCATGTTAGATAGAAAGCACATACATAGAAAAAGGTGTTTGTGTGAATGAAGCAAGTTGTATAAAGCAGTTTGAGTGCTCAGAATAGAAAAGTTCTATACAAGAACCAGCCCATTTACCTTTGTAAATTATGTGCTTTTGGGTAATTGAATTTGGTTTCATAATTAGCTTCTTTTTTTTTTTTTTAAATGTATATAAATTTATACTTATTTACTACACAGAAGCTGGGTGAGCTTGCCTGGGCATCTGATAAGGATGCCTCCTGGGTGAGGTGTTCCTAGCATGTCCAACCAGGAGGAGGCCCCAAGGGAGACCCACCACACGCTGGAGAGATTATATAACCGGTGTGGAAACGCCTCGATTTTTCCCTGGAAAAGCTGGAATAGCTGGCTAGTGTTACGTTTTCATTTTCACCCCGGTTCTTTTTATATTCCTAAGGCCTCCAGGGACGACACCGGACTCAGAAGTCATTTTGCAAAACCTTTATTCATCTTCAGTCACTCATGCACCTTCCAGAAGGGGAGATGTGCCAGGCCGGTGTCCATCTGCAAATCTCAACTTCTTTGTTTGTTACAACCAGTTTTATAGAAGCGACCCCCCATTGTAAAACCCACATGGTGTGTTGTAAACTCTGTGTTTGTGTATGTATGTGCGATCACGTGAGTGCCTGCGTGTGCGCGTACCTGTGTGTGTGTGTGTATGCGTAAATGTGGGTCAAGATGTGACCCTGTGAATGACTCCCAAGATCTGCTGGCACCTAGGAGTCCAACAGTTTACCTAAACAAAAGGCACTTATACTTAAACAGATACAGAGTAGGTGTCCTCCCATACTATATATCAGAAAGAGAAGGTATGACCTCTCTCATGACCTTAGGATGTGTGTATGCCAGAGTGCTCTGGAAGGCACACAGAGTCTTCACAGACCACTAAGGATCAGACATCCTATCAATATGCAATCGATTATATACCTCTAAGCATATATGAATGTATGTTTCTAAGCATAGATGACAATCCAACAATATAACTCTGACATTTCCCACCATTTATGCTAGAAATTTCCCAGTTATGAACACCTTGTGTTTGACAGTTTAACACTATAGCTAATTACCTCCCCATTGTGGCTTCCTATTTCCTTTTATGACAGGCAGACCCCCGTGTCAATAAATTCCTTTCCCTTTAGATAATTACACACACTCTCAGGCCTATAGCCAAACCAGCCCAAAACACACAGACATTCACAAATCCTTTCCTATTCCTGATCTACAGCTGAACCCTCTCATCTGAGCAAATTTAAGCACATTATATTCTAATAATTGTTTTCTTTTACTCACACTAGAGAGAGGAACATCTAGGCTCCTCTGCTTGGGCTGCTGCCCCCGCGACCCGGGCTCAGATAAGTGGGGGAAAAAAATGGATGGATGGAATATTACCATTAATGTTTTATCTAATATACAAGTAATGAATAAGTAACCCCCTCTCTAATTAATGCGTGTTGATAGTTTATAGGTTAGCAATGAAATCAAGTGGTTGAGCGTCCACATGAATCATAAATATATTAAGTACGAGGGCAATCCCAAAAGTAAGGTCTCCTATTGTTTTAGAAATACAAACAACTGTTTATTTTCCATAACATTTACATCATTTTAAAGCTTGAAGACGTATTTATTTTTCTACATAATCGCCATTTCCATCGATGCATTTTTGTAGACGCTGTGGCAGTTTTACAATGCCCATGTCATACCCGCTCGCCGCCACCGCCGCAGAATCGCCTTCCAGACGAATGTTCATTCAACTTTGGGAACAGGTGGTAGTCACTGGGTGCGAAGTCCGGACTGTAGAGTGGGTGGGTGATGAAGTTCCAACCAAAGTTTTGCAGGAGAGCGACAGTTAGACAGGCGACGTGTGGACGCGCGGTGTCGTGGAGAATGCTTATGCACAGTGCGCACAAGGGCGCGCAGTGCGCAACTGTGTTTTGGGACTGAAAGGGGTTATTGTTGGTTGACTTTCTGACTGTTAGGACCACAGTAAATGCTGACAGGTCTGTTCATACTGAATTATTTTGTTTATTCATTTGAACTACTAAAGTTCAAGGAAATCCAGTAAAAAAAAATGTTGATTTTATTTAAAAAATATACATTTTTTAAAAATAAAATCAACTGGTGTTTTCCCCCCCCCCCCAAAGTCTGCAAAGTAAGTGAGACCAATAATGACCAAAATAAAAGTAATTATGATTTTTGCCAAAATTGTTCAGCCTTTGTAGTCTTAATGCCGTTTGTTCATCCATCCATCTTCTTCCACTTATCTGGGGCAGGGTTGCGGGGGCAGCAGCCTAAGCAGAGAAGCGCACACCTACTCCCAAGCCACCTCCTCCAGCTTTTCCGGCCAAGGCGTTCCCAGGCCAGCCGAGAGATATAACCTCTCCAGCGTGTCCTGGGTCTGCTCCGGGGCCTCCTCCCAGTCGTTGCCGGGAGGATGCCGTTTGTTCATCTGTCCCCTAAATCATGTTTCTTAAAGCCAAATATTATTTTGACAACTGATCACTTTTTAGCTTTTACATAAAGAAAGAATCCTGAGGAAAAGTATGATAATGTGCTTAATGAAATAATGCATTAAAAATGCTGTTTTCATACAGAAATTTAGCTTGTAGCACTTTTATTTGATATTGTGATTGTTAAGTTTTATAGCGACCCCTGCAGTGCAGTGAACATGTGAACAAGAGCTCAGGACTTTTCAGACAAGCTCCAAGTATAAAATCTCAATTTAAAAAAAACAAAAAACAATTAAGTTCTGATTAAGTTTTCGCTAAAATGTGGGAAACCGATGCTGTACTCATGTGGGCACACCAGGTGTTTACTTACGCTGGGCATAGGCGGCGCTCCGTCTGTAACCTGGAAGACCAATGATTTGGTCATTGGCACAGCTTCTTGCAGGTGTGTCAAACGGCTCCATGCACACAGGCTGGGAAGAGTTAGCACTGGGCAGGATTAACTGAGAGCAAGATGAAGCCAGGCTGTAGAAAGTCTCATCCCCTTCACTGAAGCCAGGAGTCTTCTACAAATCAGAAAACTGATCCAAGTGTGAACAAAAAAGTGCTGCCGACAACCTGAGAGGAAGAAAAGGTCCAGGAGTCAAATATTCTTTAAGTATGATAGTTAAAAACTGAGAATACAGATAAACGTATTACAGAAATTAAGAACAGTTTAAAAGAAACTTTAAATCAAAGTACAGTGAATCTAAAATATGTGTTATGTGTTATTGTGAACGTGCAGCAAGAGTGTGAGTTTCATCCACTGTAGTCTGAGTGAAGTTTTTGGGGCATTTTTTAGCCTTTAATTTGATAGAAACAGTGTAGACAGACAGGAAGGCAGGGAGAGAAAAAAGGGTAAGACATGCAACAAAGGGCCATGGATCAGTCTCGAACCCAGGCCGCTACCCTGCAGCCATGCTGCACATGGTGCCTGCTCACTCACTGAGCTAAACTGGCGCCCAGTGAAGTATATAACCTGTTTGGTTCTGCACCGTTTGAAAGATGAAGCTGGATTATTTGGGGCTGAATCCACTTCCATCTCATCTTCGGCACAGGTCCTGAAAGATGAAAAGGAAAATTTACAAATAGCTCAAGGTTTCTGAAAGGTGTGTGAAGTAGTTAAATGTGAATAAAATAATCCTGTTATCCAGTTTTATAACATTTGCCTACAATTAAGAAGAGTTATTTATTAATTACTGGAAGGGTCTACAGTAAGTGTAGGCAGTGCTTTGTAAATGCAGAGAGAAAGAGATAAAACAGCTAAAAAATAAAAAAATAAAAAAAATTCACTGTTATTCTTTAATTTTTTCTAAGGTGTCCTCTGCGTTGTGCTTGTCATGGCCCTGGTGACTGATAACTACTGAAACTACCACAAAGGTGGTTTAAGGTAGTTTAGCAGCTGTTTGTGGTCTTTTTTGTCACTGCAATAACATCACAAGCACACATGAGTCAGCCATGAATCTTTACACGTGTCACTGACACTGAAATAAAGACAAGTTTGAAAAACGTGTGTGTTTCAGCGTACGAACTCAGCAAAGTAAAGGGGTATCAGAAACACTGCCCCAACAAGCATATACATTTGTCATCCTATATTCTTTTCCATTTGCAATACATTTGTAACTTATGAGGCAACTTTATCTGGTGCATTTATTATATTTTGGTCCAAACTGAAATGATCTCTTCACAAACTAAAGTGTTTGTGAAGAGGGGAGGGGCGGGGGGTGCAGGGAAACATTACTTTTCTGCTTACCTTTCATTCATGGTGTGTGACTCCTATTGTGCAATAATCCTGCTGGCACCTTCACAAATTTGAATTGCCTACAAGCTGCAGACATTGATACAATGTTCTGTATTTTTCCTTTCTATATTGTCATAAATAATAAATAAATTTATCTCATCGCCCAGCCCTCCTTCAGGCTAGCCATGATTTTAATCCCACCCATTTCCCCGCCGACTGGTACAAAAAAAAAAAAAAAGTTCTGAGAGGCCATAATTTCTGTCCCTACCCTTTACAGTTCAGGGAGTCTTCCAGGGAGCTCTGGCCCAGGCTGTCAGAGTTCATGGCTCTCTTCTCTTGTGCTCTCTTGCAAACACCCGAGTTTGTGTTTAGGACCTCCAGTGAATAGAGTCTCATTCTGTACTTTAAAAGTATGGTCAGCAGAGCCCAACTAAAAGTTAAGATATAGTGAGAGAAAACATGTTAGAATGCAAAAGAAGTGTAAGTGCTTATATTTGTGCTCATATTTCTGCTCAGTGCTTCAAACAACAATACCAACCTGTGCCACCAAGCTGGCCACCCTGTTTGCAAGTGTCTTCTCATTGGTTTGGGCGTTGTCCAACCTCAGCTGAAGTAGCAGTTTTTCCATGATAATAGCCTGCATTTCCCGCTCTTTGACCTCTAGAGAACGTTTGAGTGCATCCACCTACTCTTGGCTTTTCTGGAGAAGTTGCTTCTTGCTGTTGTAATGACTCACAGCCCTCTCCATCTGTACCACATCAAGTATTCACAAAGTGTAGCTAAATCCAGTGGAGTGGTTTGGTTTAAACTAGATTAAAACCAACAATGGTCTTAAAAATTATATATTTTAAAATAAAATAACATACTAACCGAAAATGGGTTTAGCTACACTTTGGACAATGCTTCCTGCATGCAGTAGCTAGCGAGCTGATTGGAAACCAAAACAGCCAATCAGAATTTTTGCATCCAAGTCTGTGATTAGTTGGTTTTGTGGCACACTTATAACATGTACAGAAAGAGTTGAGCGCAGGGTGCAGAGATGTTGAGAGCAGGAGCGACACACTGAGAGCAGGTCCGTAGATGTCCGTCAGCACATAGAGCAGAGATCTGAGCGAGAGCAAATGCCAAGAACTGAGAGAGGGGGGCTGTTATTGTGTGTGTATATGGATAATAGCAAACACTGAAATACATTTCTTGCACGCAGCAATGAGTTTTGTTCACTCACCCTTTCCCACATAGTGGTCACTACAGAGGACAGCTATTCAAAGGCTGTTTTCTTGTATTTGTGTCAGTGTTGATGGTATACTTGCACATAAACCAATACATTGGACACTGATGTGCCACTCCATAACCTGCCACCCACTGGTCGTTTAATGTTACTATAGATGTATGACGTGTTTCATTGTAGTTATTGTTATTTAACCCTGTCATGCATGAATTATGACAACCTCAATCAGGATTTTTTTCTTAAGTATTTTTATTCACCTTTTCATGCCTAAAGATGAATAAAAACACTTAAGAAATAAATCCTGATTGAGGTTGTCATAATTCATGCATAAAAGGGTTAAACTTTTCTTCGCTCAAAGTAATTTTCTCCTCAAAATGCAACACTTGCACTTGCAATTTTTTTTAATTTTTGCTCAGTATAGAGGCACAAAAATAACGCCATACACAAATAGACCACTTCCCGACATCATACTGGACTGTGTTCCGTCTCCTCTCCCAGTTTTTTTTTTTTTTTTTAAAAAGATATCATGTTTTTTCTCAAGTACATGATGACATAATATCGAATTTGATGGTAACAACAATGAATGTTCATAAGGGGGGTTCTTTGCTTTGTTTTTTGTTTTTGTTTTTCAATCAAAATTATATATTGACCCTTTGTCATTGCACCTTTTACAATTTACAAGCATATTTTTATATGGCCAAAACATAAAGCTCATATGTAACGCTTATGTTCATAAATACAACTAAATAACTTTTGCATTAATATCATGCAATTAAATTAAATCTATCATATAAACACAAACAAATGATCCGAACAGTGTTCATTTCTTTGTAAATAGTATGTTTTTAGAAAATATTCTGAGAATTGGCTTTTTAAAAAAATATTTTACTTATCATATTACTTAATTTTGTTCATTAAAGTCTCTGACATTATCCACCTTTGAAATTTTCATCCAAACAGTGTCCTAGCATTCCTTTGGCATTGCTAACTTCCTGTAAGGACACTGAAAAGGTCGACCACTTAAGGACAGATCCACATTCAGACAAAACAGATCCAAAGTGGTAGAGATGGTACAAACACATTTAGTTCATTTCATTGCATTTTGCAGAACAAGAAAGTGTGTCAAAATGTCTGCCGATTGGCAAGGCTGGCGTGAACTACAAGTTCCATATTGCACTCGGTCGTTTCTATAGAAACGGGTTGTTGTCTCATTACTGGAAGCTAATGTGCCACCGTGACGTTTAGTAGCTGTATAATATACCTTACACTCTGGGTAAGTGTATGAAATATACATATAAATGATTAAAACAGATCAGTATGATTAGAAATGACGTTTATGGCTCAAATGTGCTGCTTAGCATACCGAAGCATGACTTGACAGATCATGACACGTTTATGGTGCTTTTACACACGCTTTCATTCATTATCTGCAGTGTGTCTTATTCACTCATATCACAAACTTTTTGTTCGTGCTGTTTGTGTTTATGTTCATACTGTGTGTAAAGACGTCCTTGTTAAACGCAGTACTTCACCGTAACATCATCTCCCCCTGCTGGCGGTTGACCATGTATGGGGCTCCAGTGGATTTATCTTTTAAAAACATCAGCAGTTTAACAGGTAATAGTCTTCCCCATATCCCTCTTTATGTAGGACCTACATGCTGCAAGAGGTCATTTACAATAAATAAATAAATAAATAAATTATTAGTTCTCTCTGACTTAATGCTATAGGATGAACCTATTAGGATAAGATGCACTTATATAGGCCAAATCAAATGATAATCCTTTTGGTGTAACTCAAAGTCCATTTAAAATGTAGGATTTAAAATCACTGTGAAATATTTATGTTTTGAAAAGAGACTGAACTAATAAAACAGGGCCATGGAGCCATGTACATAACTTACATTACTTGGGGGGGAAAAGCTGTTGGAAATTTAAGTTAAAGGAGTAAATTGTCAGAAGATCCCACTGGAGTAAAGAAACACAAAGGAATTACTTATTTTTCCACTTGTGTGATGATCAGAGCTCTGACAGTGGGTTTGGGTGGGCCTCAGAAGATTATCACATTTCAGGCTGGTCAATGGCAGTCTGAAGTCTGGAACATTTGCTCTTTAGATTTCTAGTCTGTTCTTATTTCACTACAAGCACCCCTCAGAGAGAAATGTTAAATATATTTGTGTGTATCGATTGAGATTTTCAAATTCATTTCTGACCATTTTTTATGAGAATTTTATGTTACATCGGAGGGATTCGTTAAGCCTCCAGTCCTTTATATTAATGAAAAAGATGGCAACAGTAATACAACAGCACACAAAGTCAAACACATTCACAGGCCCGTACTGAAGTAGCGCATAATATCCACTGTGTTTTATTTTATTTGGGGTTTCAGACACATGGATAGAGGAGCCCAACAGCGGTCTGCGGCCGTTAAAGAGAAATTCAGAGATGAAATATCTCAGCTGTTCCCTGCGCCTCAACAACAACAACATCACCGACCTTCATGACCTCCAGAAGACTGTTAGCCATTTCCTGGCTCAGCCGGCACATCTAACCTGGTTGGATCTTTCCTTCAACAAAATAACGCATATAGACCACGTGAGTTTCGTTATCAACAGCTGCTTATCTTTCTTTTACATCTGAAGTACATCTGAAGCTGGTGTACATATGTGTGTTCCAGGTCTTGTGTGAGTTGCATGAACTGCGTGTGTTGTATCTTCATGGAAACAGCATTTTTATTCTGTCAGAGGTGGACAGGTTGGGAGTGCTGCCACATCTGCATACCATAACTCTGCATGGAAATGTCGTAGAAACCAACAAGGCATACAGGTGGAGACTTTCTCGACTGTATTTTACACTAAACACACTCGTCACACATGTGTTTTAAATGTGAGATATTTTATAGAAGCTGATGATAGTTTGCTGTTTACAGAACCAAAACCAGACAATAAGCAGCTCAGACACTTCAGAGGTGTAGAATGAGGGATTCCTGTCATTCTGCAGATGTCTGTAAGTGAGACATGAGTGCTTGGCAAGCATCTAAGTGTATAACATTGTAACAGGTGCTTAAATGCAGATCGGGTTCATATTACTTGTCCTAGTCTGCATAGCAACACTGGTTACAAAAACACATACAGTGCAGTGACTGCAGGCTCATGTCCATTTGCAGACAGAGGCGCCTCTGTTTAAAACCAATTTCTAATGAGTGACAGCAGCTTCTTCATTCATTTAGAGCGTATTTGCAGCACTGGTTACACAAGATAAATTTTGGATGAGTTTACAAAGATGAGGCCTCTTTAGCATTCAGTGGTATTTCTGTATAAATTTCTACAAAATGTGCTAATGTGCGTAAGATATTTATTGGGAATCTTTCTGTATGTAGGAATCACGTGATTTCCGTCCTGCCTCGGTTAAAGACGATGGACTTCAGCGCCATAACGCGACAGGAGCGAGTCTTGGCAAAGATCTGGCACCAGAGCAACAGCCGCTGCAGGAGCAGCAAGGTTAACCTCCAGTGACTGCTGGCTCGTCTCCATTCATAAACTGATACTCTTTACCTATTTGTCCAGTGCCCACTTTATTAAGGTGGTTTAGATGGATGTAGGGTCATTGTATGAAAAATCAGAGAGTGCCTCTCAGATGACTCTAAGAATCAGCTGGGTTTGTCTGGTACAATTGCATTAATGTATTAATATATTTAATAAAGCCAAGGAAAACTTTACCCAAATACTGTGAACATTTTCAGGTTTACATGTCCCCAAAGTACACAGTGGTGTGGAAGGTTATTTCTGGCACTGAAAAAAACATTTTTTTCACCCACAAGTCAAAATATAGCATTATTATATCAAAATTTGGATTTACTAACTAAAACTAATCCGAAAATAATTTGAAATTCAAAAAATTGAAATTTAGACTTATGGAAGGCAAAATATGTGTTTTTCTGTGACAGAAACAAGGTTCCATTGAGGGGTGAGTCGAAATTTCATGCATTCTAATTCTCTGAACCAAACTCACTGCAGATCATGGGGAGATAGCAGGCAGTTAACAGCCTGTTGTTGACGAGGATTGTTGTGTGTGTATGTGTGTGTGGGGAGAAAACGAGAGCATGAAGCACACACAAAGGGATTAATCCCAACATAGAATAAAGAGGCTGACATTACCATTAAAAAAACTAGCTGTACGATCTGGCATTGAATGGCTGGCAAGCCAGTCCTTAAATACTAAGGATATATAAGAAGGTGACTGAGAGCTGCAGAGAAAGCAGGAGGGTCACAGAAAGAAAAATAAAAAGAAGAGGGAGAGGCTCTGGGAAACGATGACCCTTTGTGAGCATTAATATCATGGTATATGTCGTAATTGCAGCAGCAAATCTGCACCGATTTAATATCTCTCCAATTTTTTTCAAAAGAGCTTACGTGTGTTGCATTTTGTGTAGTCATCTCTTGTACTGAGCAGGTATGAGAGCTCAGAAAAAGCCCAAAAAGTGACAAAATTCAGCCTACTTCTGTTTACTAGCAGGGCCTATAACTCAGAAAAGTTCCATAGTAATTTTGCATGGCTTTATTAAATATACTTAAGTCAGTATACAAAAAAAGCATAAAAAAGAGAGACAGTTGACTTTTCTTTAAATCAGTTAACTCAAGCGTGGCTGACTGATGAGGCCACTGATAGTACGGTGACTGTATTTCAGAATTAGTAGCGTTGTAGTACATTACTGTGTTCTTTATCCATAGATCACAAAATGTTCTCATTCACATCCAGATATCTGATCATTCATGTGGGTTTTGGAAATAATTTAATACTGTTTTTGACGCAGTTAAATTAAAGATAGTGCTGTTGACCATCACTGTAGCACCACTGAATAACTACACCTCACATAAGTGCACACTGAGGTCAGGACAGGAGCGGTTTGTTAAAAGTCTTTAATGAATTAAACAAAACAAAAAACAAAACTAAAACTTTTTGGTACTAGCCTAAGACATTACAAACATATTTCAGGTAGTATTACACATTTGAGTAACAAACGTAAAAGGAAAAAAAATGCCAAGAATCCATTGCAAAAAGCTCAGATCAGTTGCGTGGTTTAAATAATCAAAGCCTAGCAGATTATCCCTTTAGAGTCTAGAGCGCTTCACCGTGCTCCCTGCCCACACATACAGTCGTGCTCTCCTCCAAGGAGCAAATATATACTCGAGAAACAGAAATAAATAATCACAAAAAAGGGATCAATTCATTTTATCTGCTGCTGTAGACTGATTGTTTACACTCTCTCCCCTGTTGCACTGCTATAACGGTTAGTTTCTGATTATGAACGAATCCAATCATATTGCAATCTGCAGCGGAAACCCCTTTGTTTAAAAGCTTAACAAATGCAGGCCTTAAAAGTGTTCTTGTGTTTCATAAAAACTTATCGCCACAAGATCTTAGCCAGTTCTGACCAGTGAAGTCTCTACAAAAAGGAGGGACTTCATACAATCCATCACGTTTTTGTTGTTTTTTATATTCAAGCAGAAAATTCTGTACAAAGGCATGAAGACACAATATCTGTCCCTACACACACTCGCACACACCCAACCACTCACTTTCATCTTTGAATATTACACTTGAACTTCTGGCCTGCTCATTTATTTAATGCTGGATAAGCGCAGAGGACACGGCGTCGCCTGTAAACTCCAGAATTCTGACCCAAGAAAAGCTGCATCCTCACCCACCAGCCAAGGAAAGGTTATTTAAGGTTTGGCCTCGACTGGAATAACAGGTTACTTCACTGTCACCGTAAAATGTCATTGAAATTCACACTAGCCTGGTTATAGTATGAGTTGTTTATGGTTGCCAGCTTATGCCACTAAATGATAACGTTTTAATTTTGGGAGAAAAAGCATGTCATTCCTTTTTTCTGGTGCTAATTTTAACATACTTCTTGCTGCTCGGGGATAAATACTGAAGAATGGCTGGTGACATCAAGAATCTTAAACAGAGCAAAACATATATGAAGCATTAAGAGTAAATCATGTTTGGAGGTTTTTTGTTTTGCTTTTTTTACCCTGGTAAATAAAATATTCAACATGTGGTGCAGTGATTATTTGTAATATTCCACGCCACAGTGATCCCTTATTTTCAGTGGAGATTTTATCAAATGTATTGTATTAACCAACAGCCAACAGCTTTGTGCCAATATCCAACAGCTTTATCCCAGGTGAATCCAACATAGATATCAGCAAGGTGACAAGCTAGCTCTGATTCTCAGAAAACAAAGAAACTAAAAACACCCCTGGAAAACCTTTTTTTTTTTTTTTTTTTTTAAATAAAAAAAAAAAACAAAAAGGTTTATTTTC
>VUQG01008118.1:19026-44369 GCA_015106755.1 Etia nguti
TTTTTTTTAAATTAAAGAGATCATCAAAAAGGTTGATTTCCACAGCTGGAGGCCTCGTTGTTGTACATATGAGCTCAAACCCATCATCCATTTGTCACTGAATTAATTACACTCGAGGACAGCCACAGGGTAAGACCCTACATTGTCTCTGTCGTTGAAGCAGTTTAGAGCAGAAAGCAGGAGGACCAAAATGTTTTAATGACGAGTGGGGCTGGAGGTTGAGGATGCAGGAGTGACACAAAGAAAGTGGGACTGGAGCAACAATATGCAGGCCAGAGTTGCAGAATCAGGGAATGGCAAACTGGACCACCAAGTCTTCTTTAGCATCCACTTTGATTTGAGAGATTGCACTGTAAGCATAGGCTGCTATCTTAGACACCTGCAAAGAAAAAAGATAAGTCAAATTCTAACTGCTCAGCTGTCTTTAAAATGACATGACTGGGGATTCTGTGCAGGAATCACACAACCCCATTCAATCAGAGTATGTTACGTATGGATACCTGCTGAACATCTGAGTATGGCACCAGGTCACTCGCAAGCACTTGGTGGGGCTGGCTGGTGAGGGAGGGGAGAGCGAGGGCTTTGTTTTGAGGCAGACTGGTGCTCAATACAGTCAGCTTTGTACTGATGAGAGAAAAACATAAAGAAATCAGCTGTGCTGCTGTTTAAGTTCTCTTAAACCAGTAGGCTGTGCTTTGAGGAGCGTTTAACCTGCACCTGTGTTTTAGTCTAAACAAGGCTGCATACAAACAACATGCTGAAGCACCAACCAAAATTATTATGAGCCAGTAAACAAAACCCATCAAGCCATAAACCATCTCTTTGCATACCTGTATTGTCGAGCTCTGTCCATGTACTCATGCGGCTCCACCATGATGGCGTCTGCTGCTGAGACGTCGATGATGTTCCTGATGTACAGGGGATAACGATATCTTTATTACACAGACACTCCTGCGTTATTGTCAGTGGCAAGTCTACGTTGCATTCAGGAGCGTCTTACTGTGCCGTCTTTGTCAGGATGGATGTAAGGAGGGCCTGTTCATTTGACGGCGCTGACGAGCTAGTGCCAGGGATCCAGTCGGTCCCGCCGTTTAGTGGTTTGCTGGGAGGGTTTGGGGAGATCAGCGGCTTTCTCTCGTCCTTAAACAAGTCATGAAATTTTACTTATTTCTTTTTCCTTCTAAATCAAAGCTAATTGTGACAATTAAGATCACTTTAAAGTTATGTATGTATGTATGTATGTATGTATGTATTGGGGGGGGGGAGTAGAACGCAAAAAATATAATTAAATTACATTATAGTAATGCAACAACGCACAAAGTATCACTTCTGCAACTTGTGGTGCTCTTATAAATACTCCAAAAGTCATTTCTTCAGTCTAAAACAAATATATGAGCACAACACAGGCAGGCAGAGATCTTAAAGAGCTTCACGCTGTCCCCATTGCTCCTTTAAACTGCTATGAGAAAAAGATGCATGAAAGAAGAACTGACTTATTTCTCGAAACTAAAAATAGCTGGGAATCTTGAGGGTCATATGACTACATGAAAATAAAATCCCAAAGTCCCTCACCTTGCCGTTTGTCCTATCTAACACATTAGCAACTTATTCTTTACTTTTCAGCTCGCTTTAAAACCACTTTATATAAGAAAAGAACATAAACAAAGCTTTAAAACACATCTCTTTGCTTCTAGATCTGTTAAAGCTTTCTAAAGTCTGACTGTTTATCATCTTGGCTAACTTAACTAGCTTGTACTTCATAAAGGGCCTACCCAAAGGCTAGCTTACAATAGCAAGCTGCTAACCGCTAGAAAACGACCACTTGGTAACGTCGTCACGCATTACTCACGTGTACCGTCTGCGGGGAAATACGCCCGAAGGGATAATATACTATTAGGTACTCCACTTTTAAATTGCCCAGCTTTCACATATTGGGTTTAGCCTGCTAACAGCTAAATACCTCAGATGGGCTCTCGTTCTCGCTGCTGTAACAGCAACCCATGGCAACGTCCGACGGCCGACACTACACAACCCCGGCGTCCCTTCTCTCCGTCAGAAACCAGTCGTGCTGTTCTTCTTCAGCAAACATAAAACTTGTCTCCAGCGCGGTTGTATTATAACCTCATCTAAAGGTAAGGAGCTACTGTCAGAAGCAGCAGCAGCTTCTCGGGCGAGCTATCACATGACAGCAGCTCTAGCGCAACAACACAAGAACCACTTCCGGTTTTTGAGAAGCGGCGTTGGCCCTCGTCACGTGAAGAGGATCCTCTTTAAAGCTATGAAGCTTTAAACCTGAGCTGAATGAATGATAAATAAATAAATAATATATTAATACTAATATAAGACATTTTTAGTATATGGCTTTTTGATGGTTTCATTATTTATTTATTGTTTACGTACTGTTTTTTGTAACAGTGAAGATGCAATAAAGGTAGATGAGTTTAAATACCTGGGGTCAACCATCCAAATCAATGAACAGTGCACAAAAGAGGTGAAGAAGAAAGTGGAACCAGGGTGGAGTGGGTGAAGACGAGTGTCCTGAGTGATTTGTGCAAGATGGTAGTGAGACCTGCTATTGTTATGATTTTTTTAATTGGAAGGGAACAGGATGGGCAGGATTAGAAATGCGTATGTCAGAAAGAAAGCTCAGGTTGAACACTGGCTGAAATGCAGCCAAAAACCTTACAGAGTCTCCACCATATTTTATAAACAGTTCGTGTTGTATCTGTTTCCTGACCTGCTGTATACACACTGACAATAGTTTGAAGCAAAAGGTTCATCACTCCATCAGACCTGTTGCCACTAATTTTCAGTCCAGTCTTGTGTAATTTGGCATACCTCAAACTTTTCTTCTTGAGTCCCTTCCTGAAGAACGGCTTCTTGACAGCCACCCTTCCACTGACACCATTTTTGATGAGGCTTCAGTGAACAGTAGATGGATCAGCTGCAGGTCCCAATGCATCTCTCAGGCCCTGTGTCAGGTCTTTGCTGGATTTTTGTTCCACTCTGATTTTCAGATACTATTTCTCTGCTGTAGATAGTTTGTTTTAGCCCTGCCTTCTTTTATCCTCCACTTGTGCAGTTTCCTTAAAGTTGTTAAGGACTCGCTGCACACCAAGTTTTAAGCTAATATCTCTTTTGGATTCACCTGCAAAAATAATAATTTAAGCCCATCAAACTGTGTCAGTAGATTTAAGTCAATAAATGGGAACAAAGTATTTGTTTTTGCAACCAGCTGGCAGTGATAAGATGTCTAATGATTGATTCTTTGCTAAATTGCATGTTAAGTGTAGACACAACACTGGTTCATTCCTTAAGTTAGGTGTCTTTTTTATGCTTGAATGATTCAAGTGGCTTAAAAAACAGAACATTCCTCTGACAATGGTCAGGTACAAGGATTGCACTTAAAAAATACCAGGTCTCTCTTGGAAATGAGAATTGAATCTCAGTGAGATTTTTATCTGGATAAATAAATGATTAATAAAAAAAATGTAAAAAGCAAAAGAAGTGAGTGAAAAAGCAGCATATGTACAAAGAAAAACTCTGGAAGATGTTCAGCAAGACTGAATAACTTTTTTTCTGAAAGCCTACAATAAAGATAAAAAAGTTTGGCTCTTTGGAAACAGAGCATTAAAAAAGTATGGGTTGCCTGAAGACTATTACCCAGTTCTGTATATGTGGACAGTAATTAGGAAGTTCATGTAACACACAGAACCAACAGGAGACAGTATAGGTGGGGGTCAATAAAGGGACTTCCCTGAATCCAAGCAGGTTAATTTGGACTTGATTATAGAGTATTACATTACTGATGAATCAGCTTGCAAGTATCCCACTTTGTTGTTCTGTATTGCCCTGAAGAGTACTTTTTTAATGTCCATAATAATCTATAGGCGAAGAAACACAGCACTGTGCCTCTGTCATTAATTCTGTGCTCTGTATTGAGTGACTCTAACCTGTCTGAACACTGTATTTCTTTCTTTTTGCTTTGAAGGAAGGTAGGAAATTAAGGTAGGATAAACCAAACTACAAATATTTCAGCAAGTATGAACTGCTCCTATTTTTACAATAGGCTACTGTAGCAAAGTCCAAAAGGACGGGGCAGGATAAGACATGTCGTTGTACATGTGGCAGACTCGCTGAGAAAGATTAAAGGCTGTCTGATATACCCTCGGGTTGTGTACGATGACAGAGCACCACACACATACAGCTTCTCAAATGCATGATAGTTACATTTTATTTCCAGCGATTAATTTTACAACAAGGAAAGCTCATGTCTTTTAGAGCAGACATAAAAACCGCTGCACTGTCACTGTTACCTTATTTGTTTGTTACTTAGACTTAGACATACATTTGCATTTTTTGTATTTTGTAAAAACAAAAAAAATGTATTAAATGAGAACAATTAAAAAAGACTAAAACACATAGCAGAATGGCATAAAAAAGCAATATAAAATGAAATCAAACAGTTTAAATTATATAAATAAATGAATAAATAAACATAGGCCGAGGTGTAAGAAAATGGCCTGGATTCCAAACAGTTGTTCTTACTCTTATTTGGGTGTCACAAACACATTGCTGATGAAATTTTTACTTCAGTTTTACCTGGCAAAGAAATAAAATGGTATTCTGTGAGCATCATCTGATTCCGGTGTGCACCTTTTCATGGTCTACATACTACAAACAGGAAATAGCACAAAAGTCACCATTTGGATAGACTTTCCATTCCTTTTACTGCATTATTATCAATACACATACGTGTGGAAGCCGGTTAATATTAAGTCCAAATAATATTGCACAAGTTTATTCTTTGTCTCCTGTGGCGCTGCACACAAATGTTTTCAGCATTACTGACAACCCAAACTAAAGGAACAACCCGTACGCCCCCACTGACACTGCCGTGGAGACAGACAGCAGCGGTCTGATGGGGTGGGATGGTGACTGGGAGGCGCCTGGCCTCTCATTAACCCCCCGTTTCCTCCACACCTCTCCGTTTACACCTACATGCCGGTCAAGTCCAGACAGAAGAGCAGGAGCGTTGTAGACTGTAGACAAAACGATGCCTGTTTTTCTGCTCTCTTTCATTGCGCTCTTTGGAGTTTCTCACGCTTCTGACAGCGCGCCTCCGGAACCGTCTCTCTGGTTCAAACCCACCTTCCGCTCCGTGTGCAAACCCATACCGAGCACTCTGTCTCTGTGCCACGGGATCGGTTACAGGAGCATGTGGATCCCAAACATGCTCGGCCATGATTCAATGAAGGAGGTCCAGCAGCAGTCTGCAGCCTGGCTGCCACTCATCTCCAAGCACTGTCACCGGGACACCAAGAAGTTTCTATGCTCGCTCTTCGCTCCGGTGTGTCTGCCGGAGATCAGCGGGCCGGTCAGCCCCTGCAGGAACCTGTGCGAGGCCGTACGGGACGGCTGCGTGCCGGTGATGAGCGCGTTCGGCTTCCCCTGGCCTTATATGTTTAACTGCACCCGGTTCCCACATGGAACAGAGCTCTGCATCCCCGTATCCGAGGAGCAGGATGGTCGGAAAACAGAGGAGGTGAAGCACGAGGAGGTGCCCAAAGGTCAGTGCACAGAGTTGTGTCATACTCCACCAAAACAATTTTGTGTTGGTAAGTTCTCAAGAACTCACCTTAAGTACAACTCCGAGGATGAAGTTTGCTAGACTGTGTTTTTCTTCTACTTTATCCTTTTCCTTTATTTCCACTGCATTCATTAAGGAAATGTTGCTCACTCACTCCAGAAAAGCTTCTCTTAAACACTGAACTGCAGAGATTTCTCATGTTTTCTTTTTAATTGTAAATGTTCATAAGCTCTTCTAGTGTTTCATGTAAGATTTTAATAAGCCTTTAAAATGCAAGTGTTTTTCCCATAATCATAATCCTCATAGTAGCGTATCACCCCAATAGAGCACTTTTCTCTCAGACTGCAGGCATACTTGTGGTTCCTAGGACAGTTAAGTAGAATGGGAGGCAGAGCCTTTCAGCTTTCAGGGCCCTCTTCTGTGGAACCATCTCCCAGTTTGGATTCAGGAGACAGACACCCTCTCTACTTTTAAGATTAGGCTTAAAAATTTCCTTTTTGATAAAGCTTATACTTAGGGCTGGATCAGGCGACCCTGAATCCTCCCTTAGTCACACTGCAATAGACCTAGACTGCTGGGGGGCTTTTACTCACTATGCTTTTACACATAGTTTACACCTCTCTGCATTTAATCATTAGTTATTATTAATCTCTGGCTCTCTTCTCTTTTGTCCTGTCTTCCTCCCCTCACCCCCAACCAGTTAGAGCCCCTCCCTGAGCCTGGTTGTGCCAGAGGTTTCTTCCTGCTAGAAGGGTGTTTTGTTTTGTTCTTCCCACTCTCATCAAGTACTTGCTCATAGGACGTTGTCTGATCATTGGGGTTTTCTCTCTATTATTGTAGGGTCTTTACCTTACAATATAAAGCACCACGAGGCACTATTTTTCGGATTTGGTGCTATACAAATGTAATTGAACTGAAATTTAACTCATTTAACTTTACTGGAGTAACTGTTGAAGCCTCAGACAAGTACAATTGTCCAATAATAATAATAATTTTTAAGAAAACTAAATTCAGCTAGATGATACAAATATGCTCTATTTTTTCTTATTTTCTATCCTGTCTTAAATGTTATTGTGATGTCCCCAATTTTGACAAGGTTGTACATTTAAGTGCTTACACTTACACTTTGCTGCATCAGCAATACTCTAATTATATGTAAACTGTACTAATTACCCTTCACTTATAATATACTCTCTGTACTGTACATGGCATTGTTTTAACTTTGGGATATTTCATTTTAATTAATAACATTGCACTTGGAGTGCTGTAGTTTTACTTAATTTTTATAGATGTATTTTACATTTTCTGAAGGGAGTTTTCTGCTTCATTTTTGATACTTAAAGTGCATTTCTCTCATATTACTTCTTTATTTTTGTCTTTAAATGCAGCACGTTTACTTAGGACACATCTTTTTTTTTAAACATTAATATAGTGGCACTTTTACTTAAGTTTTAGTATTACTCTTTATTCATCCCTGAACGGAAATTTTACAATACTGCAATCACACCTCTTTCACAGCAGCCATTTAAAAAATTCAATTCATTTTCAACTCAGTTTTATTTATAAAGCAACAAATCACTACAACAGCCACCTCAAGACACTTTAGACTGTAAGGTAAAGACCTTACAGTATTCTGGAGAAAACCCCAACAATCAAGCAACACTCTATGAGCAAGCACATGACAACAGAGGCAAGGAAAAACTCAATTTTAACAGGAAGAAACCTCAAGCAGAAGCGGGTTCAGGGAGCAGCAACTCAATTTACCTTCTGGATATGTGTAAAGTTGTATTTAATCCACTTTTGCCGAGCCTTAAATCGTTTGGCCTGCTTTGACTCTGGAGTTTAATGTAAGAAAGAAAACAAAAGAGAAGTTCCACCATATTCATTTATTTTTTATAGCCCCACTGCAGACCGCTGCAATCACCTAACCGTTTTTCTTTTCCATCCCCCCAGGGAGTGTTATTTGTGAAGCCTGCAGTCTGGCTGCAGAAGGAGAGATTGACATCCAGGAAAACTTCTGCCACAGTCCATATGGTGAGAACAACGTGTTATAGATAATGTGGGCTCCAAACGCATCCCTTTCTTTTGTAGCATACAATTTCTCTTGCAAAAACAGGACAGCTTATCTAGTCACAGAGACTGGTTGATTTACAACGTGCATGAAGCGACACCTGTTGAATAGTGTTCTCCGTGTCTCTGTCGCAGCATTTAAGATGCGTCTGGGCAGCATGATGACAGTGGGGGGTGACCTTCAGCTGGTGCCTACGGTCCGCAGTCGCATCCTGAGGTGGGCGGGGGGAGGGGCTGAGAAAGCAGAAGGAGTCGGAGGCGCCATGGCCCACAGTGCTTTGTGGCTCCAAGAAGGAGGCACATGTACCTGTCCTGGTTTAGACTCTGCAGAGAGTGAAGAGAATGAGGAGAAAAGTCAAGGGGAGGTGCAGATGGATAAGAAACTGACAAAAAGAGGAAAAAAGGTGGGGAAAGGTGGATGGTACCTTTCCCTTGCTCAGGCTGAAGAGGGAAGACTGGTGCTGACTCGACTGGTGAGGTGGAGCAGAGGGGACAAAGACCTGAAGAAGTTCGTCCGAGCTCTCCTCAAGCAGCCGTGTGCAGAGCTTTAAACAGCGAGTCATCCACCTCTACATTTCTGCCCTGCAGACGATGCTTTCATTGTGTTGCGTGAATACCAGCGTTTTGCAGTAATGTACACAAGGTCAAGCGAAGGACCCAGCTGCTCACTGTTGAACAGCTGATAGTTCAGACAGTTTCAGGTAGCTACAATCAAAAATCAGTCAAATCTTCAGTTAAACCACAGCGTCATCTTGATTTGTTACAAAATGTATTCTTGCATTATTATTGTTACTGAGTTCCCTCCAATAAAACGGAGCATTATTTTTACCAAAATGAGAAGCCAGAGACTTTACAAACAATGATCATAGCCTCATCAACAAAGATAAGAGAGCTGGTTTTTGTGTACACTACTGAACCACCCAAAAGCACACTGGCAGGAACATGGCATTATATTTTTTTTATATATATATATTTTTTGTAAATAAAGGAGACAAAATGTAACTCATTTATCAAATTATTCACTGAATTAAGAGATCTTTTTGTAATGATTGCTGTGGTGGAGACCGATCTCCCCTCTCTGTGGTGACATGTCCATGCACACACAAGCAATATATTTATCTGTTTACTTCAATTTATTTTTTTTATCTTGTATTGCTTTACTTGATACTGTTCCATCAATAAGCTTTTTCTTGATCCTTCCATCATGACTTAGTAAAGAAAGAAATTGGACTCCGCACAGAGACGCACACCTGTTGACGTTAACTTGAGATATCAAATGTCAGGTTCACACTGCCTTTCTGTTTCTCCTGCTGCTCATTTTATTTGTTTTTTATTTTTTTAAACATGCTGGTTTCTTCATGTCACATGAAAAATGGCAAAACCTGATGTTAAACAGCTGTAGTTTTTTTCTGTTAAATGGGAATATTTATAGGATATATATACTGTCATACACGCGATACATAAATTATTCACAGCCTTGTGTCTCTGAGCTTCTCTTAAACACACACGCTCTTCTCCCTGTGTCTCTGCACCTGCCTCAGCTCAAGTGCCACCTTTCAAAGTCTACTCTGCTTTTTATTAAACGGGTAAGTTTTTCTTTTCTTTCCCAGTAACATGGATTCTGTTCAGTGTGATGCAGAAAGTCTACAGTTATGTGGGGCAGTAGAAACATATAGAGCGACACAGCACTTTCTTTCACATTTAGCATGGGACTATAGCGGCTACACCTGTTTCTGTGCAGATGTCATTTTGCATTCATGAGTATTAGAAGTTCATTCAGCTCAGAAATGTTTTGTGATTACAAATAAAGATCACAGTGTTTTAATTATTAACAATTTCCTGTCAAATGTATGTGCATTTATTTCCCTGTGGCTTTTCTGTATCTTTGTTGTCCTTACTTACAGCTTAGGTCACACTTAAAAAAAAACAGTAACATATTTTTATGTTGTGAAATACAGTTACTGAAAAATGCATAACAGAGACACACTTTGGGAAAAAAGTTTTTCTGTATCCAGTGCAGTATTACCTTCTGCTTCTGTTTTACATGCCAGCACATCATAGTTTAAGACATAGTGCATAAATGGAATAAGTAAGTGGTTTTGTAGTTCGGGGAGTGGTGCCACTGCCCCTGAATTATGATTTTTTTTTTTTTTTTTTTTTGAGGACATCAGTTCATCTTTATTTAAAAAAAAGACAACTGCCTTCCTCAATGAACCTGAGCTAAGAAAAAATGCAATAATATAAACCAAATTCCCTTGTGCCAATCATAGAATTTTTAAATTTTAAAAGAAAGCACGCCTAGTGTTGTGTAAGACGATTGTCAATGTTAAATTGAAATTGAATAGTAATATTTTCCCTGTTTATGCTGTTGACCATGAAATCAAAATGATTCAATGCTTTTATAAGGTGTTGCGGGTGCATAAATGCAAAAGATAGGTACTTATACTGTTATACTGTTGTTAGGTGGTTTCCAGGGATCTGGTGGCATATCTGACATAGATAAGAACATTCATGGAGCTAAGATGTACCTGTGCGCCAAGTTTGGTTGCTCTCTTTCTGATTCTGTGGGAGGAGTTGGCGGATGAAGAAACAAACAAACACACAGACAGATATACTTCAGGTATTAGAAGATTTGCCAGTTAACAAAAGCACCAATCAAATGATCCCCTATGGCAAACACAAGGCCAAAGATAGAAACCTCCAGCAGAATTTGGCTCAAGCAGGCGCAGCCATCAGCCGCGACCGACTGGTGGTGAGGTTAAAGAAGAGAGAGAAGATACAAACTATGGGAGAGAGCAGAAATAATTTAATGATGCTGTAAAAGTGTGTGTGTAGACTATTTGTTCCCAAAGGCCTCCTCTTTTAGGGTTCCCAGAGCCATTCTATCAACACATCTTTCAAAAATCCTTGTAGTCAGTATGATGAGTGTAAAAGCACAGGAGGAGGTTTACTTATACTTCTTGTAATAAATAATACAGGGCTCACTTTGTTAAAACATATCTGACAAATAACCTACCTGTGCATGTGTGTTTCTGTCTGTAGATGCTAGGATGGTGTCTCCTGCTATTGCTCTGGCCTTCCTTCCACTCCTGCTGACACTGATTATCAGGTACCGTTACTTCTTTGTGCTGTTCTATCGGGCAGTCCTCATCAGGATATGGAAGGACTGCGTTACTGGTCTGAGCCGAGAGGAGCGTGCCTTTCAGTACGTCCTCACTCATGCCACCCCCGGAGATCCTGACAGCATCCTGGACATCTTTGATGTCTGGTGCAGCAAGGTGGAGTTCATCAGCAACATTGGACCTAAAAAAGGTGCAGAGTTTGAACACAGCAAACAGAGTCTTTGTTTGTTTGTTTTTTAAAAGTAAAAAGCACCTTTAGGTGTGTATTTGCGTGTATGGTTTTCTTGATTTTTAGGGAAGATCCTGGACCGGCTGCTGATGGAGCACAGCCCTCTGACAGTGCTGGAGCTGGGTGCCCACTGTGGATACAGCACTGTGCGGATTGCCCGTTCTCTGCCTCTGGGTGCCAGGCTCTACAGCATCGAGATGGACCAGGGGAATGCCGCTATCGCTGAGAAAGTAATCCGCCTGGCAGGGTTTGATGATGACACGGTGAGATAGAGAAACATCTAAACAATTTACAAAATGTTCTTTGTTCAGTACACTTCATGTGCCGCAGGCCGTCTGAAAGACCAAAAACATTTGGGGCATTATTATCCTAATTTTACTAAACAATGTGAGTTTTATACTTTTGATAATCATGCTGTGCTTTCCTCAGGTGGAGCTCATTGTCAATCCATCTGATGAAGTGATCCCTCAGCTGCGCTCTGACTACAATTTGGAAAGACTGGATTTTGTCTTCATGGACCACTGGAAGAAATGCTACCTCCCTGACCTGCAAGTAATGAGAATAAATTATTAGACAGGATATTTGTATATTATATTATATGTATGATATTTGACTTAAAAGTTTGCTCTTTCCTACTGTTACCCACCCAGCTGCCTCACCCGCTGCCTCTGTGTGTTACAGATGCTCGAGGGCTCTGGTCTACTGGGAAAAGGATCTATTATCCTGGCAGACAATGTGCTGTTTCCTGGTGCTCCAAAGTTCCTTAGATATATTCGCAAGAGTGGCCTGTATGAATGGAGGATCCACCGGGCCATGCTAGAGTATAGCAAGGGCATCAGGGACGGGATGGCTGAGCTGGTGTACCAGGGAATCAAGTAGATCATGACATCATGGCAGGATTTCATATTGTTACTCAAATACACACTTCAGAAACAGAAATGTCCAAATTCTTAGGGAAAGTTGCCGTGATTCTCTTCTACATTACTTCATCTAAAGGGGTATCATTTCAATTTCTAGCCTGTGTAACAATACAGCTCAACCCGTGAAGAAATACCTTGCAAAATAACTCACTACTAGTGCATTCTGGGTAAAGAAGGACCTTCAAGGTGCACTGCAGATCCCGTTTGACCTAGTGCCCCGCCGATTTCACAAGTGATCATTTACTGCAACATTTACCCACAAAAAAAAAAAAGCTAAATTAAATCTTAAAACAAAAGGCTGACACTTTCTATATAGAGAAATATAAACAATCCCCAGTTTAGGTATCTTATATGCTCCAATCACCTTTTATTCTACTGGGACATTGTTGTGACTTCTCAGCATCTCATGTCATTTCTTTTGTTTAAAAGACTCAAATAAACAACTTTTTTAAGGCTTCTTTTTTCTAATTCCCAAATTTGAAAGTGTCACACTCCAAAATTTAATCTGAATGCAAATTAAACCTAAATTAAAATTACATTTTTATTAAAGTACATGTTAATATTAATCACCTGTCTTCCTTCAGTTGATAACTGCAAGCATTAATTCTTAAAATCTTTCCTGCAGTTAAAAGTCTAATTATATAAACCTTCGACATTCCAACACCAAAATTCTCAAAATTTTATTGAACTACAAGTAACGCGTCACATTTTGTTATATTTTATTAATAAATTCAAATACACAAAAACAGAAACATGGTTCAGTTAAAATAATTTACAACTTCAGCAGAAGTAGGAAATGCCATGGTTAAATATTCTAAAACATAACCATGACAGAACGCTGTGTCTCATATTTAAATATTTGTTAGCAGCTTTTGCTTCCGACATAGTTTAAAATATAAAAAGTGTCTGAGTAGAATACTTGTCCTGGGGTTTTATGAATCCTCTCCTGAAGGTATTTCTATAACATACAAAACACTGCTGGGAAACAGAACAGGACTATACGGTGAAGTAGCTAGATGACTCTTGCATAGGTCAATAAGGTATTTTGCTGACTTGACGTTATGGTCACGCTTAGTCGGCTGGTTGCAGACGCTGCTCTGCATAACTGTAGATAGCAAAAGTTCAAGGTTTACATAACGGCTCACTGGTCATGCTGCTACCACTGCGTGAAGGTTTTCCTGACTGGGTACAAAAACAACACCTACTTAAGAGTACCACACACTTGGAACCACTTTGATTGGTTTAAAGTATTTACCACTGCCACACACCGTCAATTGTAATTAAATTTAAGTTAGAAAAATGCACTGATTTCTCAAAGTATCTTATGGTGATTCTTCAGCATTATCTTTTCCCTAATTTCACACATAAAAACATGTCAGAGACTGAAAGGCAGCAGTCGTATTTTAAGCATGGAGTGGAAACCCAGGGCCAGCCTGATAGAAACCAGTATCGTCTTAAATCATCCACTGGTCTTGGTCTTGGTCTGGTCCTTCCATATCCACCTGACAGAAAGAAACCGAGCTAGATTAGAGGCTGTTATGGTAATGAAAAGAAATGGAATTAAATTTAAATACATGTATTTTTACCAAGTCTTAAAAATAAAAACACCTCAAGACTGTTGGGTTTGTGATACTGTGGTCTGGAAAAAAAATATTCAAATCATAAAGAAAAGCACCTCATTGATCTCCCCATCATCAGGTGACTCGTTGTAGTCATTCATCTCATCCATGTCCTGCATGTCCTCTTCATCTTCTGAGTCTTCCTCGCTGTCTTCCTCATCTTCATCATCTTCTTCTTCCTCCTCTTCGTAGCCTGCCTGCACCCAGTAAATGCAGACAGCATGAATGGAGGGGAACTATGTATCCAGTCTGTTTCACACTGTGTCCATTTTGTGTCAAAAATTCTTTTGCCGTTACCTCAAAAATTGGTTTTCCAATGGGCATCAGGTTGTTGTCTTTCTCAGCAATGCTCTGCAGCTACGGTAGAGACAGGTTGCACATATTAAAGTGTATGAAGTCTCAAAATGTGATCAATAGACTGATCTGCATGGCCAGTGATGTTGCAGCTGTGGAGCTTGACTGTGGTTTCAGAAAGGACAATACTGTCAAAGTTATGCTCAGGAATGGACAATCTTTCAAACCGTACTATATATAGTATTGTTTTAACTTTGGAATATTTAATTTTGACTAAACATGCACTTTGAGTGCCTTAGTTTTACTTTTTTATATATAAAATGACTTCCCCCTGGGATTAAGATTTATTCATAACTTTATTTATCATTTTGATTCTGATAAAGGAAAAATAATAAAGCCACAAATAATTCTAGCAGACTACATGACTTCTACATGACTTTTAGCCTTTCGCAAACTAACAAATTATAAACTAACACGCGCAAAATCACTATATAAACTCAGCTTAAGTGAACTGGAAGCAACAAAAGAGCATAAAAATGTAAAATACAAGTCTATAATTGCTCTGGCCAGAGCAGGGGCCTTTACCCAGGTCTGGTGCTGCTGCTCTTGCTGGTGCAGCTCCGTCTCGTCCACACACGGTCGGTCCAGGTTAAACCACAGAGACTCCGTTATCCGGGGCAGCAACGACGGAAACAGCGTGGACATTTCTGTCACACATCAGAAATAAATCCCACAAAACGGAAAGAAAACTGAGTTTGCGTTAAGACAACAAACGACATAGGAACAGTTAACATGACATTAACGGTCGACTTAAAAGTCCTCCAGTTTAAGACTCACAGACTCTGAAATCTAACACTCCGCTGATATTGTGGATTAAAAATGCTTTAATATAATCAAACAATAAAATAATATCGTGCTTAACCTTACCCGAAATCCACAGTCCGAGTACCTGTCAGTGGCTCGACAAAAAATTCAAAACAAATTTCACCGGAAACTGCTGGTGTTCACCCATAAAGAGTCCTCTTTTCTCCAGCGGCTCTCCATAAATGTTCCCTTTTCGGAGCATGACCCACGTCTGTGGCATGAGAGGTTCTAAATAAAGTAGAAACAACAATGAACTAAAATGTGTTACAGCGATATTAATGATCATTTTGTGCCATGTCTATAATGGAAATGGTGTTGACAAGCTGAAGGAGAACTGGGATGTCATCATCATCATCATCAACAACAGGTTGAACTTGAAGACCAACACAGAAGCTGTATATAAAAAGAGGATGAAGAGGCTTTGTTTCCAAAGGAAACCGCGATCCCTCAGTCTATACAGCAAAATGATGGAGAATTTCAATCACTCAGGAACTGGTGACACCCAGTGCCCTCCAGTAGTAACTGTTGGTGACACCAACAGACTGAATAAACAGATTAGGAAGGCTGGCTCTTTGACTGCCTGCAAACTGGACACATTTGAAGCTGTGGTGGAGATAAGGTCACTGAACAAACTGTAATCCATCATACAGTACCACCCTCTGGGCCACTTAATGGAAGGAGCACCGAGCACCTTCTCTAGCAGACTGATTCAGCCTGAACTTTCTTAGTCAAGTGTTCTTGTCCTTTTTTTTAAGTAGACTTCAGAAATAGTTCTCCAGGCTTCTTGAAGGACATTCAAAGCTCTTCTTGGCATGTTGGCTCCCTTTTGCATAACCTCCACCATGTTTTTTGCAGATAGTTTTAGATACTCACTGTTTTACCTCTGTCCTGACCTCTTGTGTACAAATGCATGATGATTTCAGCTAAAAATTTTAAATTTGAATTCATCACTCCATCAGACCTGTTTCCACTGGTTTTCAGTCCAGTGCTTGTGTAATTCGTCTTTTCACCCTGTTGTTCTTCTTTAATAATGGTTTCTTGACAGCCACCCTTCCACTAAGACCATTTCTGATGAAGCTTTGGTAAACAGTAGATGGATCAGCTGAACCATCTCTCACGTCCTGTATCAGATTTTTTGCACACCAAGCTGAGAAATGCCACGTTTTCAGCTAATAGCTCAAAGATTAATTATCTTGCTGGTGCAAAAATAAAACTTTATCCCAGTCAAATAGATTTAACTGAAGAAATGTGGCATGCTGCTGGTAACAAAGTGCCTAAAGATACAATTTAAACTTGGATGTTTGCTAAGCTGTCCACTACATGTAGCCGCAACATTTGTTTATTCCTTGAGTTAGGTGTTTGAATGATTGATATGCTTAATGAATTCATAGGTCAGTGAAAAGTGGCTTAACAAACAAAGAAAACTTTCCTCTTAAAACTGTAAGGAACATGGACTGGATTGAAAATGAGTGAAAAAAGCAGTGTTCAAAAAACATTGAAAGACCTTCAAAGAGGCTGGAAAACTATAGCTCAAGATCACTTTATACTCTGATTTCTTGGAAGCAAAATATAAAGAAATGAGAGGTGAGTCAAGACTTTTGCACAGTACTCTATCTGTCTGGAAGAGTAGCATCTGCAATATATTATTATTATTAGTAGTATTATGTATTATGTCATTAGTGTATATCAGCTTTAAGCAACCCATAATACAATCTCTCTTTCAAACTATAGGAAGCTGCTGAGATAACAGAATTTCTGTCACAGTTCACGGCTGGTTTCTGTAAATGCTGCTGAAGCTGAACATTCTTATCAGTAAGTTCAGAGCTTCAACCTCAAGCATGAGCACATTTATGCACATGCAAAGAAATTACTCTCTTGAGGGTGCTTGTAATGTTTAATTTTTCTTTTGCATGATGAGCGCACTAAAAGTGACATCATGATTGGAAAAGGTCTTACTTGCCATCCTTTTGAGCTTCTTACTGTCGTCCCAGGTCATGCTGCCATGTAACAACAGTTTGTGTGTGTGTGTTGTGTGTGTGTGGTGGGGGTGGTGGCGAGCGGGTTAGACCTTGAGATAAGACCGATATTCTTCATGGGCAGATGTTATAAAACTGGAAAATCACATGCTCACAGGAACTACTGACTGGTAACAAATTAAAGAAAAATCCAACATCAAGAGTGTTAAAGTAGCTTAAAGGTTGCCTGGTACTACCTCTACAGTTATCTGACAGTACCTTGTACCTTGCATACCTTGCAGATGCACGCATAATCACCTGAGGAATACTAGTCCTATCAGATCAGAAGTATTTCATCATAGGATAATGGAGATAACTTAGAACATGGTAATTATGGTAATTTAAAGTGACACATCACTCTAAAGGGACCAGGAGACCCAGACCTGAAGTTCACAGCAAATCAGAGCCACTGGATACCCTTATCATTGGGGAGGGGGTGGGGGGTCCTTTAACTTGTCACCTGTCTGCCCATTACATCTTTCATCTAAAACACAAACACACACACACACACAAACACACTTGATATGGACTTTGGACTTTGAAAACCAATTAGTCAAAAGCACAGCAAGTTTTCACATTCATTCGCTCACACTCCACTCACACAGTCCGACACGCAGGCACACACAAACACGCAGTCAGGCACAAATCTGTTTGGAAATTCTTGTTTGGTCTTGAGAAGTGTGTTAAAGGGGATCTGCAGACACCGCTTTGTAGGATCATCCCTTCAAAAAGGAGTCATCACCAAATCCAAAGGAGGTAAAGGGAATTTGTTCATTATTACTTGGTCTCTAAATGAATTTTCACCAAAGCTGCATCTACTTTTTGTTTCTAAACTATACGATATTACACAGCTACTTCTATTTACATGAATATGGATTACATGCTTCATCTATATATGATGATTATAGCTTTACAAAATCGGTGGTGAATTTATCTTTCATTGTAATGTTTGGCTTTCAAACACAAAAATGTGTAGAGGCACATTTGCTCTTTGACAGAGTTCACTTTTATAGCTTACATTGTGTCCTTTTGCATTTTTATGCTGCATTCAGGAGCCACACTTTATTTGTTGTGGCATTGCAGGTAAACCTTTCTCATGTCTTATGTTTAGTATTTAAAAGAACCCGAAAGTCAGATTAGCAGAGAGAAAAATCACATGTGGGACAGGGACAGAGCAGGTAAACAGATTCCGCAAAAAGAAGTGAACACAAAGCGCGGATCATGTCCACGTGCAGATCATGTTGGTGCTGTAAACCGATATCTCAAAGATTCTGAAGGTGGAGGTTTCATTACTCTCCGACCAAAATTCACTGAACCAGCTGCAAAAGAACTACGCTTCACATTTGATAAACATTGTCATGAATTCCCTCTTACTTTTGCTGTTTTGCTTCCACCACAATAAAATCACACTTCCTGCACAGCTCTCTCTCTCTGAGTGTACTCAGAGACCAGTTTACCATCAAAAATGTCTGTTTCCTACATTATTCGCTTGCTTATTACGCACCAGTCTACTGTTGTGTACAGTGCTCTTGGCCGCTGGGTTTGTTTTTTTGTTGTTTTGTTTCAAAAATGACTTCCGACAAGAAAGCCTAATTTCTGCTGTTCCTTAGTGAAGAAATTTAAACTTTTTAAAATTATGTCAAATTGGAAACACTTAGCTTTGTCTCTAATAATAATAATAATAATAATAATAATAATAATACATTTTATTTATAGGCGCCTTTCAGACCCTCAAGGTCACCTTACAATAACAATAATAAAACCTCTGTAACTGTCCTCTTCTTCACTTCAGCAGTATCAGGTAATGTTCATATGTTGATTCATGGTTTTCTTCCGTTTTTGATCTACTGCAGAATATTTTTAAGGCGGTTATCTGCTATAAAAAGTCAGGTCAGGAAAATCTCCTTCATGTTTCCTTCATATTTTTGTCATCTTTTTTTTAATACACAGATATAAAAATATGGATATGTACTGATAAATGATCAGAATGATAACATTTCTGACTGTCTGAGATCAAAACTGAATCAAATCGAATCGAATCGGGACCTTATGAATCGGAATTGAACGGATTATAGAAATTGGAATCGATACCCAGCCCTAATTGTGACCTTGTCTGTGACTTTTCTGCTCAATTTTATATGTCATCACTATCACAGCAGTCAGTGTTGCTTAACTTTTCTTTCTGGTAAATTTTTAGTCCAGTTTGGAGTTCTATAGTTTTAGAGAATCCCGTTTGTCTTTTTACAAAAAAAACAAGGACTGTCCAGATTACCATAAACTGTAAACTTGGTCAGTAGCTCTCAGGACTCACAGACTCACTCTCACTTCATTCAATTAGTACCTATGACCAAACAATCTAGACACCTGCCCGCTGATGGTAGAAAGTTAACTAAGGTCAGCAAAATACTGCGTGTCAGACTCAGGTTAGAGGTCACAGGGACCTGGCTGCTATCCCATACTATTTCCTTCTTCACACTTTTGGCTTCTTAATAAGCATATTAAGATTTTTCCCACAACCTGCTCTTGATGCTTCCCTCCCCTACAGTCATGTGGTCCATCCTAGCCTTGCTGCTTGCCCTCTCCAGTGGAGCCATGTCTCTGGACAAACTGAACATGTGTATGGATGCAAAACATCACAAAACAGAGCCTGGCCCTGAGGGACAACTGTACCAGCAGGTGATAATTGAAAAATGGCACTGTTGCTAAGGTTTCTCTTCTTGTCTTGATTGAAACCCCAAGGAGCTTGCTGGGGAAAAATTTTTTTAGTTCTAAATCCATAAAGTGATTCTGGTTTCCTTTTTCCAGTGCTCTCCATGGCGAGATAATGCATGCTGCACAGCCAACACCTCTGAAGAAGCCCACGACGATGCCTCGTATCTCTACAACTTCAACTGGAATCACTGTGGTATTATGAGCAAGGAGTGCAAGAAACATTTCATCCAGGACACTTGTTTTTATGAGTGCTCACCACACTTGGGACCCTGGATACAACCGGTGAGTGTTCTCATCCATGTGTGGATTTGAGTCTCTAATGTTTGTCTATATTTTTGTCACTAGATGGCAGCACAGGAAGTTGAAAGGACTGAAATGGTCTGTCGTTCAAACTGATGAAACTGAATTTATACATGTAAATATACGCAGTAGTTAAAACTAAGAGGGAAAAGAGCTTATTTAGTTCATTAGTGATTATACTAACCAGCCAGTGGTGTGCATGTGTGTAGGTGGATCAGAGCTGGCGTAAGGAGCGCATCTTAGATGTGCCTTTGTGTAAGGAGGACTGTGAAACCTGGTGGGAAGACTGCAAGAACGATTTCACCTGCAAAACTAACTGGCACAAGGGATGGGACTGGAGCTCAGGTGGGGTGCACACTCAGAAACAAAAAGCAGACATGTGTGTTTGTGCTTGCATTACTGTTATAAACCAAGTAAGCATATTCACAGTTTTGCAAAAACATTTTCACACAGTTTGTTTTTTTTTGTTTGGTTGGTTTTTTTTACATTTACATCTATGCAGAAACAACACTATTAAAATTAATCAAATGCCTTCAATTCTGTCACAGGTATCAACAAATGCCCTGAAGGTAGCAAGTGCAGTAAGTGGACTGATGCTTTCCCCACACCCAAATCCATGTGTGAAGAAATCTGGTCCAACTCTTACATCTATACCACATACACCAAAACCTCTGGGAAATGCATGCAGCTCTGGTTCACCGGCACAAACCCCAACAAGAAGGTGGCTGAGTACTACCTCAACAATGGGCAGCAACAGCAAAGCTCTGCTCTGCCAACACTGCTCTTCCTGGCTGTCACATCTCTCTCTGTAATGATTCATTAAAATTAATATTTCTGACCGTTGCTGTATCACCTTGAATTAAAACTGATTTCTTACACTTTTTTGTCTCTTCTGTCAGTCCCTGAGCCACTTCGTATACAGTAGGACCCCTTTGGTTTGCATTCTAGTGAAATACAGCAACTAGAAAATGTCAGATATTGATGACGCAAAAAATATTCTGATAACAAAAGTTACCTGCTTTTAACTAATTACTGGGTAATTAGTTAAAACAGCAGCATAATCACCATCAGAAGTCCAAATCAGTTGATAATCCTCGATACATAAAACTTGTTTCATTTACTCTCATTAGTGTAGGGAGCAGCTGGCAGTTCTCCTTTTTTGTCTTCCTCTTCCAGGATAAAAAAGAGAAAACCGACATAAAACACACAAGATTATAATTTCATCAGCCAACACAGCAATTTTATGTCCAGACAAGTACTGTACAATCAAAGATCTGTGCGGACAGGGGAAATAAAACAAAAATAAACTCCTGCTCCTGGAGAAGCCACATACTGTATTACTGCACAGCTCTGGAATGATATTTCTCTTAAGTGCAGTCTATGGATCAGCTTAATAACCCCTTCACAACCTCAATGACCAGGAGGGAAACTGTAAAACTGACCCTGGATCTGCAGTGTGGGAAAATGTTTCTCCATGCTGGGCCCCAGTGATCGCACCATCACATGATCAGTCCGGGGCCAACCAGTGGTTAGTGGGCTCTGCTGCTCGGTAATTATGGGGTTCCAGTCCCCTGAGTGTGTGTGTTTGTGACAGAGAGAGAAAGAGAGAGAGAAAGAGTGAGAGGCTAACTCCCTCCATGTGTACACGTGTTTGATGTGTCCCTGTCAATCCCACATGTGAATGTGCTCCATCAGGTCTCTGATTAACACTTTTGATTGGTTAAGATGTAACCACAGATGCCCTTGGAGGTTTAAGGATCAAACTGAGATACATATTTTATGTACCCTGTACTTAATCAAGACTTCATATAAGTGCTTGAAAAAGCTATAACTCATATAAAACCACTGTAAATGTTTTGAAAATGCAGACATCAGATATGTTAAACTGTTGCTGTATTTTTCATACTGATAACAACACCCTTCCTCATGATACCACTGTTAATTTAGCATATCGAGTTTAGTCTGTGTATCTCACCCTAGTCTTTCCTGTTTCTTCTGACAGCACAAACAACACCCACAGAACGTCTGTATAAAAGAGTTTGAATTACAGAAGACGGTTTGCCATGTTTTTGCCAAATTTTGTTGGTCATTTATGGAAAACAAAGTACACTCAGTGCCCGCTCACTCACAACTGCTTTAAAGAAACATTCCTGAGAGATTTTGGTACATATTGACATGAAATCATCATGCAGATGCTGCAGATTTGTGCCACCACATCCTACATCCTAAAGGTACTTTACTGGATTTAGATCTGGTGACGATGGAAGGACTCTGAGCACAGTGAACTCTTTGTCATGTTATACAAATCAGTTTGAGATGACTTGAGTTTTGTGACATGAAGCATTGTCCTACTGGAAGCAGCCATCAGAAGATGGGTACACTGTGGTCATAAAGTGACATGGCATCATCAGCAACAATAGTCAGGTAGGGTGTGGTGTTTAAATTGTGCTCAGTTGGTACTAAGGATGCCAAAGTGTGCCAAGGAACTATCCCCCACACCATTAAGCTGTTACCAGCACCCTGAACCATTGATGCGAGGCAGGATGGTGTCAAGGGCCGGTCAGGCCAATAGTTATAAGGGGACTCAAAAGATTATTGACCACTCGGAGGGAATCTGTAACTGAGGGGTACCACTGAGGGGACCCTGGGGAGTCTGTCCATTGGTTTGTTTCCAGGAGAGGTTGACATTGATGGAGGGGAGCAGGCAGATGGGGAAATGAGGTGAGGGCTCCAAAACAGCTTTACAGTAGAAGCTGGCCAGCTGAAAGGAAACAGTTTCGTTCTGCAGGTGAGAAAACCACTTCTTCAGCAAGAATCAGACTTTTTTTAATCCTTGAGAAAATTATGCATATGTATGTAGCCAGGAGGAACTGGAAATGTGGGAAAAGAACATTAACACACTGAGAAGGTAAGTTAACAAAGGTGTCGCAAAACAGCCCGACAAGGAGGCTGACAATCTGGTGGAGGCTGGGATCAGAAATAGGTACTTTTAAACAGTGACTGATAAGACTGATAAACACCAAACAACCCAGTGTTGGACCATGACAGATGGACCCATGCTTTCATGATGTTTAGACCAAATTCTGATTCATCCCATGATCTGAACTTCTTTTGTCCAATTTTGGTGACCCTGTGTGAAGCCTCAGATGTAGCCTCAGTTTCCTGTTCTTAACTGACAGGAGTGACACCCAGCGTGTTCTTTGGCTACTGCAGCAAAACTGCGTCAAGGCCGGTGTGTAACGAGTGGTTATTTGGTCATTGTTTTTCCTTCAGCTCAAAAAAATCTGGCCATTCTCCTCTGACCTCTGACATTCACTCAGAGAACTGCTGATGACTTGATATTTCCTATTTTACAGACCATTCTCTGTAAACCTTAGAGATGGCTGTGTGGGGAAAACAGTTTCTGAAATATTCAGATTAGCTGGCACCAACAATCAGGCCACATTCAAAGTCATTTAGATCAGCTTTCTTCCTCGTTCTGATGTTCAGCTTGAACTGCACTTGATCATGCCTACATGCCTAAACACACTGAGCTTCTGTCACATGACAGGCTTATTAGATCATTTTGTTAACAAGTAGAACAGGTGTACTTAAAGTGACTCCTGGTGAGTATAAAGACAATCAGTCCAGCAAGAAAGAATTTTAAAAAGCCATTCTTGAAATCTGAATGGACTTTTTGCATTTCATCATGTTAAAAACAATACCAACTGAAAATTCCTCTGACTCAGCAACCATTAGTTACTCTAAGCAACTAAACTGGGCTAATTAATGCCTACAAAGCAGCAGATTTACAGTCAGTGGAAGACAAAATGTTTGACAGATAATAAAGGAGACATATTTCTCTAAATATCAGTGAATTCCGCATGTGAATATTAAGCAGTAAACATAGAAACTGAAACTAAAAGTGTGGCATCAATGCATTACAATAATAAATGACGCTTACATTGTGGAGTACTAAGAAATAGCCTGTAATTTGGTCTCCACATAAGGCTCAAAATCTGAAGAATCAAGTGTCTATGAAGTTGTCTTTCCTGTGTTGCCCAACAATGTCCATTACTGGTGTGCTGTCAGAGTGGTTATAATTTTGACTACTGTAACAACTGCAGCAGACAATTGTGGTTAGCTGAAAGAGGCAAGAATGAGTTATTTACGCTACGTTTTGCTGACAATGTAGTTTTAAACTTATGAGACATCTTGCAATATGCTTTTATGATCTCCGCATGCAGACACATTGTTAAGCCACATACTTTTACAGTTTCAGATTCATCTCACACACACAGTGTGATGGCATAACCAGAAATAGCACTGGGATGGCTGCTGTCCCTGTGGCTATTAATACTCAGCTTTTCTGAGGTCATTGGCAACACACATCGCTCTGCCCAACTCTCACTCTCTCTCTCTCGCTTTATGTCTATATTCTTGCTTGTTCCATAACACCCTTCAAGAGTCAGACTTGATTCTGGGCAGGGGAAAAAGGCAAAATCAGAGTAATGAGCAAAGATTTGGAAATGCTGGGTTACTTGCATCCTGTGGTTTGTGAGACTGGCCCTTAGGTGGGCAGTTACACCTTGTGGGAGTGCATGTGAATGTGTGTGGTCTGGAAAAGAAAAGGATTGCATAACTGGATTGAAGCTTGGGCTGAAAAATGACTGCAGCTGGGCCTCCTCAGTGGCTGTAGGTCACACTGATATTCAAAGAGGAAAGCCCTCTGGCATTACTCAAGGCTTTGACTATGTAGGCTACGTGACTGGGACACAAGAGTAGGAGTGTGTCTTTCAGTTACTGGAAGCTTTTTATTCATTTGGATGAAAAACTACCACTCATCACACCACATTTTAAATGTTAGTAATCTCACAGGAAAAACTCATACAAGTACAACTCATACAACCGATACTGTACCCATAGTGTTCAGTAGTTATGGTACTTACCTCAAGGCCTACAAAGCACTTTAAGATTGCAGATTGTTAAGGTGCAGATCATTTGAGCCATAATATACTGTATTAATGCATTATATACTGTTTATTGCTGTGTATAAAACCAATATCTGCATAAAGCTATGTAGTGGAGTAAAGCCAAATATTTCTCTTGAAGTGGAGAGAGGCGCAAAGAAGCTTAAAATAAATTTCCCTCACACTTGTGCTCACTTATTCTCTATCTTCTTGCCTCCTTTCTCTTTCTATTTATCCATCACGAGACCGTCATCTTCTTATTTGTCAAGTTCGTTAGTGATAGACTTGACGTGAAACCCACTTTACGTGCTTTTTCCTTTACAATAAAGTGACTCGGTGGAAATTCGGCCACAATCTATTTTATTTTGAAAAGCCCAAAAGGAAATGCTTTATTTCGACCCCACGGTGACTTGACCGAGTTCGTCCTGCTGTTGCTCCCCGGTCTCCACTGTGGATTTACATACCCTGATTTCCGTGGGACTGGGAAGAGAAGGGGGAGGGCGGTGAGCCTTTCAGGAACTGAGGAAGCAGCCGCAAACGGCGTAACTTAACAAATTAACAACTCGTGTGCCCGCCGTCGCTTCTGTGGCGCCTCCTGCCTTCTGTCGGAATAACGGCTGCTTTTCTGCTCTTCTTCTGGCTCTCTTCGCTTCTCTCGC
>VUQG01008118.1:44825-55506 GCA_015106755.1 Etia nguti
CTGTAGCTGAAGCTTGCCCAGCAAAGTGTTAAGTAATTTGTTTACTTTCTTCTGGAAGCCAAAGACAGGGAGAAAGAGACTGTCTGTCTGCCCTGCAGTGAAACCCCAGCATGGCACACAACTTTAGGGCTGTCCCTGTCTGTCTTGTGTCTGATGTGGTCGCCTGCAGCGCCCTTTTTTACAGGACTCTCTGCTGCAATCAGCCTGCGGGCTGTGAGCAGTGGCATTAAACTGAATGGTCGTGGAGGTAAATATAAGCATGCATGGGCTGGTGAAGCTTTGCTTTAATTTGAGTTCGGAGATGTGGTGAAAGAATGGGCTTATCCGAGGAGTTGTACATAATGTAGTATATCATAAAATGACACAATATCATAGGAAAGTTAAGACCGTCTGTACTTAGAGGGAGTTATAGGGCATCCACCTTGTTAAATAAATGATGAAAGACTGCCCATTCATTACACAATGGGGACTTTTCCACCAAACACCTACATGTGTAACAGAGTAACACAACAGTGCGTTCACCTGAGGAACTGATGCAGGGACGGTGCTGCCGGTGTTGACAGTGTTTGTGGCAACGTTAAATGAACCATGGGAATGGGGCATTTAACTACAAATTACCAAAATGACTTGCAGCCACACACTGTCAGGTTCAGAGAGATAACAGGCCCCTGACATTCACTTCACCTACATCCCCTATCTGATAAGTTTACCCCATGCTGAATCCCCTGTGTGTGTTGTGTTTACACATGTAGTATAGAGCTCATATATATCACCTGCTGGTGGACTGCAAAAGAACTGAAACAGTGACCTTATTCAATCCACAACAATTTGAATACTAACTTCTTTTAAAGCAAGAAAGTCAGATAATCACAACTTATAGTGCTTCCTCTGTGATGTCAACCAAAAATATCAAATATCTTTTTGGGCGTTTGGAAAGTGCAGCTATATGATACAGTATTTTTTAGTTATGTAAACTGATTGCTGCTCTGGTCACGCATTCTCACATCTCTTTTAAAAGCGTACAGTAGGCCAGATATGTCCTTGGCCGCTGGCCTTTTAGAAACGTGGAGTCAAGGACAAGCAGTCCGTTTTGCATTCACTGCTGATCGTGCTCATCATTCAGTGGGTCACTCTGTGACCAACAGCATTCCTCGCATCCATGCATCATTAGTTTCTGGATTTATTCCTCTCCTCACCTCTCCCCTTTCACCTTTCACAGTACTGACTTTGTTTAATCTCTGAAACAATGCGAATGCTGTTTTTAAATCCAGAAGTTTTGGTTTCAAATACAATAAAAATAAGATGACAGAGTTTCACAGTTTACTGTACCGTTGAGACAAATGACAGCTACTGCAAGAATTGGCACTAACACAAACAGAAACTGCAATAAACTTCAAAGGTGAGCTTTTCATTGTTGGCATTGTACGCCCGTTGTTTCCCACATTGGCTGTAATTAGAGCAAGTGGTAAGTCAGAGGGTTTTTTCCAGCTTAGAGGAAGGCCTTTGACGGATGACTATCCGAGAATAAAAATTCCTTGTATTTGAATACAATGACTCACATGAGCAACAAAAAAAAAGGAGAAGTAATTTGATTCTGAGTACAAAATAGGGAATGTCAGAAACAGTTTGACAAAATGTACACACACAGCTTTTCAATAATTACACTTTCATAGTGGCGTGTGTGACAGTTGATGCGATTCATTACTCGCCAAGAAACCCAAGCTTGAGCATTAATTATGTTCATATATTACCCACAAAGAAGAGGATGAATGTGCAATTTAAAATAAAGGTGGAGCACATTTGCTGTAAAGCCTTTTCTGTGTGAATTTTATTGTGAGTGGGAATCGCACTGATTAATCGAACATTATTTGCATAGCACCCTTGTAGGCCACTCACAGAGATGAACCAGTGCTGCTAGGAAACCAGAAAGAAGTGGCTTTGTGGGTACGCTTTTTGAGAACACGGATGACTTGGTGTTTCCCAGTAATGCCTGCAGCTAAAGAGAAATCGATTAGATGGTCAGACAAGACATTTATTTGTCACCTTTGTCAAGGTTTGCACTTACTGCTGTGTAAACCAGCGTTTCCAGGAAGTAAAATGTGAATCAGCAGATGTGTGTAAAGGTTTAACCATCGAACGGCACTTTTTTTATTTTATTTTTTTTTTTTTTTTGTCACAGAGCCAGCGTGCCACTTTGGATGCTCAGAGGGCTGATGTGAGTGAAGCACATCCCTTGATGTTTTCTTTATCTCACATCCACCTGATCACTATACCCCCCACTTAAACCACTGAAATGCTGCTTTTATTTCTGTTTTACAGAAGTCCAATGTGTACGAATGTGACTTCTTTCAGTGGAATATACAGTGGACACCCACGAAATGCACAAACCACGAATTTGTTTATTTTTTACCCGACATGTTCAAGTCTTTTTAAACTCGGACGTGTGACTTATAGACAGAGACACACACACTTCCTTTTTGAGGTCTTAGGAGACCCCAGTGCATTTAGGAAGTGTTTCCACTTGTTTCGACTGGCTGACTCTTGATACTGTCATTAGCCAAGCATTAGCCTTTCACTTCCTCTTTTAGTGCCAAAGTCACAGACTTTGGATTTTGTGCGTCTGCATGCAAGTTTAATACGCGTGTTTAGTGTTTGTGAGGTATGAGTGTTTTAATTTGTGTGGATGCAGTATGAGTCAAATGTAACGTGTTAAAGCTGTCAATGATTAGCACATAGTTCAGTAAAATCATTGGCTTATACATTTTAAGAGTCTGTATAAGACGGGGAAGGTGCCAGCAGTGAGATGAGCTTATATGCTAATAGTTTCAAGTGTATGCTAGTCCCTATCTCTCAGCTGTTTTCTGTTTTTGCTGTCAGGAATATGGTCTTTACTGTCAGTTTAACACGTCTTAACTTGCCAGGGTTCAGGATGCCTCTGTGTGCGTGTGTGTGTGTGTGTGTGCATTTGAAACATACAGGTCTGTGTGAAGACATTCCTCACGTACAAAGTGTGTTTTGCTCTTTGTAGAGTTTTCAAATCTCTGCTTTTTTTCTAAACTTTTTTCCAGTACAAAGAAAATGCCTGTACATTTAGTCTGATATTTCCTGTCTAAGTAATTTGAAACTGCTTCAATATCTGCTGTTTTGTTTTCACTGTCTTTACGTCAGTTGTCATTGAGTGAAAAATCGCTCTGAAAGAGGCTTGTTTCTCCTTAACCACATCGTCTTCTTTTATAAAATGTATTTAACTTGTCAATTTCTTCAGAAAACAAGACTCGAGTTCACTTTCACATGTATTTTCTGTTTTGCTATGTTCATCAGTTTGTACTTGATGTTGCCTGCCAAGTGAACCATCATTACTATTACTACCAACTATGGCTGCACACATTCATCTATCCATTAATTTTCTTCTGCTTAGCCAGTTAAAGAAAGTGTGGGTCTCGAATCCCAGCTGTCATGCGGCGAGAGGTGGGGTATACCCCAGTCTTTAACATTGGTGTCACACAGAGACAGCCGTTCACACCTACAGCTAATTTTAAGGTCACCAGGTAGCCTAACATGCATGTCTTCGGACATGCAACAGCAGTTGCCTCGCTTTATATTATAGGGGGGTGACCCTAGAATAATAGCAGGAAAACCCCAACAATCATACGACATCCTTTGAGTGAGCATTTGGCAACAGTGGAAAGGAAAGGAGATGGTCTGCTTCAGACAATTCTCAGGAGAGGAGGCGGGAGATGGCTGTCCCTCCCTTAGCCTGATTCTGCCAGAGGTTTCTTCCTGTTAAAAGGGAGTTTTTCCTTCCCACTGTTGATTAGTGCTCGCCTGATTGTTGGGGGTTTCTCTCTCAATCCTGTAGGCTCTTCACATTACAATGTAAAGTGCTTTAAAGTGACTGTTGTTGTGAATTGGTGCTATATAAATAAAACAGAATTGAATTGAATGTTTCCCTCTCACTAGCTGTGAATTGACCACAGTATTACCTCCACTTTTCTCACATGGGGGCAATTGGACATGACAAAGACTTTCCAGTAGCTAGCTGGCAAACTAAAGGCCATTTAATGTCCAAAGTAAATGAGCAGGACATTTGCATTCTCACATACGTCTCTGTTTGGTAGTTCAGGGCTACGGTGCATAAATGGGTATTAATTATGTATTTAGGGGTCACGTGAACAGACAGAAGAGACTGAGGCTAAACCCTAAATCTAAATCCATTGCTCTTCTAAATCCAGAAGAGTGATGGTAATTTCCCAAGTTGGCTGTAGCAACATGCCTGCCAAGTACATGAAGGGTGAAAAAAAGCAGTATGCATATATAGAGGTGAGAATTGTTGCTGTCTCAAAGTCAATTTGTGCTCATACCAAATATTTCTATGCAAATATTATGCATGCTCCATGATGTGTCTTAATCAAAAAACATCCGCTCCACAGTGCTATTGTTAGCAATACAGTGATATCAGGAAATGAATCTTAATTGTCATTGTAAGTCACACTGTAGTGCCTTAATACACACAGTATTTACAGTTCTTGTTCAGGACTGGCCTCCTGCACTTTCAGGCAGGATGACAAGGACAAGGACAGAGAGTAGGCTGTTAAGAGTAATCTTAGCTTTTGATTGTTGCATTTCAAGGAAAACCTAGTTGGGTTTTGCCAAGATAGGCTTCTGTATGAGCTTTGAAGATGGATTCATGCTGTGTATATTCTTAGAAGAGGTTTCCCTCTAAACTAACAGAACAGAGTGAGCCAGTAGGGTAGTCCTTATCCTTTGACACAGGCCATTGTTGACAACACTCATAAGCTGTATACTGCGAGCCTATCTCTGGCCCACGACAACCCTCACTCTCTTTCTCTGACCCCCTTCCCCCCTGTTAACTTTGCGGCCGCTGAAACAATAGTATTTACTTCACAGACCTGCAGAGAATCTCATCAGCTGCCAACAGGAAAACAAACACACAGAGGCACACAAACACATTGTACACTGCAGTGACGCTTGCGTATGGATTTTGTGCCACTGGGCCTTCATGCTATTGTGTTTATAATGTGACAGGATTGAATGTGGGTTTGATTTTAGAGGAGCAAATATTTATCTGGTCCAGTTAGTTTGAGCTGATATGGAGCTATTATTTGCAACAATTTGCAAAAGAAATGCGCTGTTTATGAATTTGGTCAATGTGGGAACTTATGCTCAGTTCAACATCATTTAACGGGGATCTGTTTTGCTCATTTTCAGCTCCTTGATTTAAAAATTCTTGGACATTACTAGAGTAGCTTTGCATTTCTCATTTTGTGTGTAAAATAATCTGTTTTACTAAAGTCTATCTTAAATGGAGTGCTTATATAATTTTTTTTTTTTTGACCAGGAAGTGAAGTGAGATTAAGAATCTTCCTGCTCCGTGATAAGCAACGGACCCTCTTGCTGTGAGACAAAAGTTAAATCGCTTCTTTAACGAACAAGTTCAAAGGTTCAAATTAATAGTGAATTTCCAAGTGCAAATCAAAAATCACTTGTTAATTCTCCCAAAATGATTGGTTTTAAGATGCCATTAAAAGTTCAATTCGGGCCCAATCATTTTCCTACAAATGCTATTTAAAAACCAAGTTAAACCGCTAACAGCTCAAGCAGACTGGTTGAGATCTGGTCATGATCAAAACTATGAATCGGTCGATGACCTATGGTGGCCGAGTTGGACACATTGCCATGGTGATCTAGAGGGCTATGAGAAGCATCACCAAATAAAAACTTCACTGACATCTTTGCACAAATATGGAAACTGGGAGAGCATGCGTGTTTAGTTTTGTTGGATTTATTTTGGAAAACTTTCTTGTACATTGTTGTTGAGACCATTTTATATTTTATTCCAGTCCATGTTTTAGCTCCTGCAGGACACTGACCTGGAAAAGCCGGAAAAGCAGCTGGGTGTTGAATTCCCGACATGGATTTATCCCTCCCTCCATTTATACACACACAGGCATACTGTAAATAAGCAGGGTGTTGAAGCAGAAGTTTAAAAAAAAAAAGACTTTGGAAAAGTTTCCATCCTAACACCAAACTTCTGAACTGAGAACACTAATGAACCAAAAACCACAATGTTTGCTTGGCAAATTAAAAATTTTGCGGTCGGTCGACTGAACCGGCAGAAGCGCAGGCATGAAAATCATTAAGCTCTAGCTTGTGGCTGTGGGCGTGTAGTCACGCCTGGGCCAACTGCAGTGTCAGAACATTGATCTGTGATTGGTTGATGGGGGAGAAAAAGGAGCCTGAGGTTCAGTCAAATCAGTCTGATTTACAGTGGTTTAATACAACAGAGACGTACTTTAATTTATCATTTAGATTCTGACATCAACTCCATTTTAGTTGTGTTTTTTAACTGTTATCATTACTTTATGATGTACAAACACTCAGCTCTACTTTACTGTACCATGCTATTGTAAGTATAAAGCATGTTCACTGTGACAGACAGCAACAGGTTTAAGCTATACTGTCTAAACCCTCCTCACTCCCATGCATACAATCACACATACTGTCCGCTAAGGTCAAGTACAGTGGTGTGTGTGTGTGTAAGTGTGAACTGAAAATGAATGTATTCAAATTTACGTAGTCCTAAAAAACACAAAAAATTCTCTGTTCTTCTGCGTCCGCCTGTGTTTTATTTCCACTTCATTTGCTGCCACTTTCTGCCCTTGTCCTCTCTTTGATTCTGCTCCCCTGACTTCTTTTTGCTCTCTCTTTCTTTGCCTGTAGGTTTCAGAAGCACGTCCACACATACAGGATATTACCAGATGACGAAGGTTTTCTGGCAGTGCAGGTACAGTAAGGACGCTCTCACACTCGTGCTTTCAGCAGCAGCTGGCAGGCAGAGATGCTTTTGTTGGCTCTGAGCTCCCTCTCTCATACACACACACCAACAGCAGGGTCTTTGTGCCTTGTGCTCAACAGCTGTGAAGTACCGGCTACCAGCAACCTCACACACACAAAACACAACATGGGGCTTCGGATCATGGGGCCACAGCACAGCTGTCTGTCTCGCTGTTGTATGAGTTTTGGGGTCTTCATCTGTGACGCTAAAAAGTCTCATTTTAATTCATGCAATTGAATTTGTGGCTTCTTCCTGGTTTGAATTATATTTAGCCTACAGGGCTGCATTTGCTTACAAAACATTCATTGTGGAACAATGGAGGCCACCAGAAGGTTGGGCAATGTGACTTCTTGTAGCCACGGTGTTTGGATGAACTTAATGCATCTGTCTCTTGTTTCCCTTCCTTCCTCTTGCTCTCAGACCTCTCAGGGCGTGCAGCCTAAGCGGTTTAAGACTCTGCCAGAGCTGGTGTCACTGTACCTGCAGCCCAGCCAGGGCCTGGTCACCACCCTGCTTTACCCCGTGGAGAGAGAGGAGACAGCTGTCAGTGACGACAGGGACTATTCCGGTAATTTCAGAGCTAACACAAACACACATGCCCAGATGGGGTGTCCTCCTCAACACATGTTAACTGTGACCTTTTGTGTACTTCTGACTGGTAGATGGAGAGGATGAGAAGCCGCCCCTCCCCCCTCGCTCTTCCTCCACCTCCACTCCCCCTGGACCAGATACGCCCACAGACAGGTACAAAGTCCACAGAGAGAAACATCTGATTGTGTCCTGTTTACAACTGTAGGCAGCTTAATCACAAACTACCTGCAGCCACCAACCACGTCACTCTTTTAAGCACACACAGAGGAAGTATGTCGCTTCATTGTGAATTATGTCACAGATGTATCGCAAATAATCACATAATCTCACACATGCTCACAAAAATAACAAGGAAACGTTATTATGGTGATATGAACACACACACGTAACTCAGTGAGTTTCTCTGTTTCAGTTTATATGTCTACACACGCACGCGCACACAGATTATCAAATATTAAAAGCACTCGTTCACACCACTTCATGCACGCTCATTTACACATATTTCCTCCCTCTGTCTGCATTAAGAAGGTAAACCACATCCTGCTAGAAACCACGCTGCTCACAGATGGTGTGCGGCTTTGATGAGGTGTGGGCTTTAGTTGTCGGGCACACAGATGGGTACATTTCAAATCCCTGTCAGTTAATAAATAAAAGTCATTGTTTTGCTCATACTAATGTGCACTATTTTTGACATTTCCCTAATGTGAAAATATACTTTTACAATTTTTTCAGTGGGGACCAAACCACTTCACACAACAATTGGTGAAGTAACAGAAAATTATGCATTACCTAACCTCGGTTAAAGTGTCAGCCAGTAAAACAATATCTTCCTTTCAGTTATTTTAGTTGTCATCTGTCAAGCTGCCATAGAAGGAAATCCACAATGCAAAATGAGCGTGAAATGCATTACAGTTTAGAGGAAGTGAAGGGAGCACACATGCATGTCCTTCAAAAATCCTCAGGTTTGCAGACTTTGCGTGGTACAGCAAAATATAGCTTACATGGAAGCCACAGTGTGGATTGTATGAAAGGGTTGTAAATGCAGAAAATTAGTCTGTAAAAAAGTGTTTTATTTTTTTTATAGGTTGGGACTTTGCCAGTTCACGTGGTCCAGGGTGTCTGTGAGTGTTCAGGCAGGCATAATTTAGCTCAGAGGAAGTATGTGACTCTTTAGAAAAAAAAAAAAGTCAGGACTGCACAGATGCCAACTCTCTCGCTGACGGGCGCGCACACTCATCCTACTTCTGGCAAACTGTGACGTCCATCATAGCTCTTTATTTTCCTTTACAAGGGGTGTGGAGCATCTGCAGATTTAACAGCTATTCTTTTTTTTTAAAGTGTCACCTGGAACTTTAAATAGCTCCATGTGACTTCTAGCAGTAAAGACATCAATGTAATACTAGAGTGCAAGTAAACACAACCAAGAAATATGCCAGACAAATAAGCAAATGGTAAAAAGCTCTAAGTAGGCACAAAATTGTGAAGTACGTGACACGTTTTCATGCTTATGTCATGCTGTTACAGAATTACTATGGTACAACTTTGCCAAAGGCAACGGAGAACATGTGTGTATACAGTCGTCAAAGCTGCAGTAGGTGTTAATTTATAAAAGGCAAAATGTGGAAATATACAGGCCTGTCTTGAAGCTCTCCCTCCTACCCACAGGTATGGATAAAAATAAGTCATTCTTGGCCTTTGTTCCACTGCAGCTTGCGTCCTACATTGGTTTCCTGTTTGTATTACTGCTCTTTTACCGCTACTTTATACCACTCACCTGATCTGTTGTAAAAAGCCAGAAAATGGCTAGCTTTCTCTCAATCACTTGAAATAAATGGCACTAAAACTTTTTTTTGTTTTATTTTGTTTTTTCCCTGAACACACCAAAACCATTTGTGCCTTCCTGGACTTTAAACCAGTAATGCATTGTTATTATTTGAAGCCTTCTTGTATTCTCATACACATACCAGCATTTGGAAATCATGTTCATGTAGTGGTAATGGTTATAAATGGCTTCTCTGAATATGTTTTAGTACTCCAGCAGCTAATGGCCTGAGCACCATCTCCCACGAGTATCTGAAGGGCAGCTACGCTTTGGACCTCGAAGCAGTCAAACAGGGGGCCTCATCCCTGCCTCATCTCAACAAGACACTAGTGGCCTCCTGCAAACGCCTTAATGGGTAAGCAGCAGCACATGTGCAATAATTTAGAAAGCTGTCAAAACCCATTGACAACTGCAAATCATATTGGTATTTTTAAGCAAATAACACACTGAATCTCTTTTTTATACCCAAATTTGACCTATCACAGCAGACTTCTCCAAGAAGTCAGAAATTAATCAAATATAACATTGAAAAATTCAAAAACACCTTTATCTGTAATTTGGCAGTAAAAATAATAATGCGCTTAATGTTTGTTCCTGTTTTTCTTTTTCCTTTTGTAAAACTGAAAATGACAAAATGCATGGATAGCTAATGTTTACATTTTGTTATTTAAAAATATCATTATAATTAAAGAGCTTGTACAGACTGGTGGGTTATGCATTAAAAGACACATAAAAATGATTTTGGTAATTATGAGTACTATTTTTAGGGCATCTGTGGCGTAAACCTTACATTAGTGGTGGTCTAATACATTTGTGAAGCACTGTACATTGTGTAATGTTATGTTCTGTCAGTTTCCTGGATGACTATCTGCCAAAGATTCACACCTCTCGGCCCACAGAGCTATCTGCTTCTTTAAATCATCACTAGTCTTTTTTTGTTGCACATTTAAACACTGTGATGAGCCGCAGGAAATCAGCTTGATGTCAGAAATGTTACTGTATGGAGACATAAGCTCAGAAAGAAGCTGTGAAATAAATATGTGAATCTCTTTCTGCTCCCTCAAATAGGGAGGTGGATAAAGTTCTGTCAGGCCTGGAGATCCTATCTAAAGTGTTTGATCAGCAAAGTGCTTTCATGGTCTCCAAAATGATCCAACAGGTACAGGTACTCTTTGCTTTTTTCTTAAGTGTGTGGTTGTGTGTGTCTTTGTTCGCGGAATCACAGAACCTTACCCTCCTTTTTATTATCCTATATCCAGTAACAAACTGTTACACGCAGTGATTTTGTTTTTTTCTTTACTTTCTATCACACACACACACACACACACACACACACACACAAACAACAATTTAAAATGCAGCACTCCCTCCTGACATACTCCCAATTCTAGAGCCATGGTAACTTCTTAACA
>VUQG01008123.1:11419-26333 GCA_015106755.1 Etia nguti
GTTAGTTCACTCAGTTTTATTGGAAGCATTCATTTTCTTGCCTTACTTGAATCGACATTAACCTCCTAATGAATTTAAGGCTGTCCATTTACCCACTTATGTACTACATACAGAGTTTACTACAGCTCTTGGCACATTTCAGACACTACATGGCTGTAACACAGCAACTTAATTCTGCACAGAAGTCTCTTTAGCTACAAAATGCTCCAAAACAAGTTTCTGGGGGTTGCAAAGTAGAAACAAAGAGCTGAAAGAGGCGCTGCAGAGTCATGTGACACGACTCTGTTTCAGTCATTTGAGCCATTTTAAGGCAGCTGGGAAAGACTCAGCTTAGAGCTTTATCTTAACTCGAACTCACCTGACAATTCATTCAGAGTCAACTGTTTCTGAATGACGGGTGAAAAGAAAAAAGTGCTTGGCTTGAGGTGGTTTTGTAATTTGAGTGAACTGACCTTTATTAAAACACCGAGGTTTCACTCCCAATATTCAGTTTCCCTCACATGAGATGATGCATAGATCTAAAAAGTAGTGACAAACATTCCTGTTGAGACTTTACGACAGCACATTAGGGCCATTTTAAATAAAGGATGGAGCCAAATTTCCGACTTATTCTTTAAAATGTTGCTCGACTTTGCAAGGCTCGTTTAATCTCATCGCACTGTACATAAATATGTGATTCGATTGGTGTTTGTTGAGTAACACTGATGTTATAGAAACTGACATATTCTTGAAAACTAAAGTGAAACCCCCCCCCTTAAAATTTCAAAACGTATTAAATTTTTTCCCTGTGAACTCAAAACCTTAAATTGGGGCTAATGTGTTTTATCTTTTGTTTCCTGTTTTATATATATACTAGCCAAAGTTTCAAATAATCAGGGCAGCATATGTAAAACACAGAAACTTGAAGCTGGTGTATGCAAGGGGCAGCCAATGAGAAGGAAACTGACTTAAAGGGGGAGGAGCTAAAACAGCTTGTTTCAGACAGAATCAACTGGTGGGCTGCACTTAAAAAAATTATTCAGGAATTATTGTGAACTGTGGATTATGCAAAGCCACCCAGAATGGCCCTCATATGGTGTCAAAAGAATAAAACCAGAAGACTAGAGCTGCTTTTGCAACAGGTTAGGTTAGCTGAGCATAATGACTGGAACAGCCAGTGGTGAGCCTTTTTAAAGGTAATAGTTCCTTCTGCAAAATGAGTGAGTAGAAATAAATATAAAATGTGTTCATCTGTGAGCTTCAAAAACTTGTAGGTGTATTTTTAAACAGGATTCAATTTACAGCCCCTTCCTGAGTCCAGTTTTATGCAAAGCTAGGCTAAGCTTAGAGTTTCCTGACATTGAAATCTTTCTGTCAAACTATCTGCCAGAAAGCAAATAAGCAAAAATGTTGAGCTGTTCCTTTACACGATGCTTTTTAAAGTTGAGCCTGTGTACTCTCCTCCTCATATGTGACATTATTCATCACCAGTTTTGTGCTATTCAGTGTAAACAAGTCAAACGCACCTAAAACAGCAGGCAGGTGAGTGTGCAGTTTAGTGACCACAGTTAGAGGACTTGCAATGCATGTGAACGGTGTGGTCTCTTTTTACACAACGTAATGATCGTACCTTGTGTAATCTCATCATTTCTTGGCTTACTTTCCTGTGAAATAAACATGAGGTGGCTACTGCAATATCTGCCTGACACTTTCACACCGAAGTCTGTGACAGTCTGTAACTGTGTGGAAAATGTACTGAAAACTCCCAACAGCTCGAACTGTAATTACATAATTTAAATGTATATATCGTAACAGATTTGGCAGCTAAAGGCGGCTTTCAAATACGCAGGATTTTACAGCAACTGTGATTACTTTGGTATTAGTGCATAGGTGCAGTTCTAGATACCACAAGGACTATTTACACATTCTTTGATATATTAACTAAAAGTTACGTCAGGCAGCAGGATCAGCTTAACTCGACACCGGCCCCCTTCGTCACTCGCAGAGGACACCCTGCCGGACTCACGCATCAGGAAACAGTTTAGGCAGCTGTGATCTTTGCCTGAGTGTTTTTCAATCTCAAAGAGAGGCCCTCATCGCCTTCCGGTGGAGGCAGACACGAGGTTCACATCTCCGTAAGGCAGCTCCGTGTCTCCTGCTGAGTGAAGGGGAGCGTGTGTGTCGTGCAAATGTGCAAAAGTTACAACAAGACCCGTGTAGGTCTGAGTCCAAACTGAACAACAGACCGTCTTCAGAGCTTCCCAAACCTCCTTCATCTTCTCCTCCTCCTCTTCTCCCTCTGAGTGTTTTTGATTGAGTTCCTTACATCTGCAGGGCAAAGACATCACCAGTATCAGTCAAGGAAAAATTAAACAAAACAAAACCTACCTGTAAATAACTAGATTTTAAGGATTTTTTTGCTGAAGCTGTTTTCACAGATACACTGCAGACATCAACTTTTCTAGCCATCATCTAAAAAACTTGGATGAGTTCCAATCCTGGTGACCTTGAGCTCAAGGTCAAGGTTGCAGTTCAAGTTTTCTGAAAATCTTGTAAATGCAATAATTCGAGAACAATGTGATGTAGGATTCTGGGATGGATCCGATAGCTGTGTCTACTTGGAGGCTGAGGGGTCGCACCAGTTTAGTCCCCCCCCATAAGCAGCATCGAGCAACAATATTATAGGATATATCATAAATTCAGCAGCAAAACTTAATGTGTGTGAAACATTGGCACTCTGGATGTTGGATCCGTTTTCTGATAATTCACTAGATCAAACCTGAAAAAGTGCATTTGGGTTACATTTTAAAGCATCCTGTCACCATGTGGAACAGGTGACCAAAAGAAAACAAAGCATCTAAAAAGTGATGGCAGGCTCATCTTCTAGCTATTATTTCTTGGGTCCAAATAATTTTATAATGTACTAACTTTTTTAAAATAAATCAGCTGATCTGAGGGAGTCAGATTCAAAGCGTGCATTGATTTTTTTGTGTGGAATGAACCAAACAACAATTCACACCATAAGCCAGGTTTTAGGTCGACAGCTCTGTAGTGTGTAGTGTAGCAACTGTATTTATCAGTTTGTGCCTTATCTGAAAGAGTTCATGTGAAATAGTAACACAGACATGATAACGTGAATTTAAACCACATAATTACCTTCTTCTTGCATTTCATCTTCAGTCTTGTAGTAACATCTAAACAAGAACCTACCAAAAAAGAAAGGACATAAAAGAAGGACAAGTAAAGCTCTGAGAACATTTTACAAAACCACACACACCTGCCTACCAACATAACCTTATGTGTCCATAATTTTATAAAATATGAAACAAAACAAAACAAAAAAAACCCCCTGAACAATAAATTAGTCAAAATTAACTAAACAAGCAGAAAACCCCCCAAATAAACTATAAAAGCAAGCAAATTAAAGAGAGCCATTCTAAATAAAGCTGAAGTCATTGAGTGTTGATCATCTTCTAATTACCGAGCTCTTTCATATCTTTATAACGTTACCTGCGACTCGTCGATCACCAGCCAGCGCTCTGTGCTCGTCTGCACGTCCTGACCGCTCAGAGGCTCCCGCAGTCTGACCTTCACCTCAACGCGACCCCCTGTGGGTTTCCGGCCGTCCATCACCTGACACAAGAAACACCGGGATCAGATCCTAACACTCTCAGACATACGGCCTCCTGATTTCTGTCTTAACAAGTTAAGTTAAAAACACCACAGATCCATCTCCTCATTCTTTTCAAACTGAATGACATTCACCTCGACAATCTCCCTGATTTCACTCTGTGACTCCAGCTTGTCCAGCTTCAACAGGGCTGTCCCGATCGGCTTGTCGCTCCGCAAGAAACCGCTGTAAGATGACAGACACGGTTACACTGATGACCCACAGCTAAGGACAGTGTGTGTGAAATAAGAAAAATCAAGCTTTAACCTCTAAACATCCACCAAGTCACTGGCAATCCATTCAACATCCACCAAAACCTCTCAATAGAAAAACTGTGATGCCAAAATAAACAAAACATCATTCAACATGTAGGATCATCTGCTCATTCAGCATGTGTGTCATTTTTACTCTCTTAGTTAATCTGCACTTGTTCCTTTATTTACAGTCTTATATTTTATACTTTAAACTTTGCATGTACTGCTTGTTTAAAAAAAAATTCTTATTTCTTCTCTTTTAAAATGTGTTACGTTGTTTCTAAAAGCTGCTATAAAACTACCCTGATCTTAAGCCCACACAGCAACCACCAGCAGAGCTGGTTGACACGTTTATATAATTAAGTTGTGATAAGAAACTAAACCTGAAGACTCCCATCAGAGATTCTGGTTATTATACGTTTCCACTTTCAGACCTTCTTTTCTGCAGCATATTGAAACATCACCAGTAATCCCTCACAGTAAACACCCACTAGCAGGACTGATCTGACTAATTACAGGTATAATTACAGCCCTTCTTGTGTCAAAGTCCCATTGTTGTAACATGCTAATGACTAAAGAGCCAGCGGCTGCTCTGAAACGTCTCACAGCATTTAAAAAACTCCATACATGTCGCGTGCTGTCCGACCAGCAGCTCCTGGGACTCACCCTTTGTGCAGCAGCTCTAGTTTGAGGCCTTTAGCCGTCACCACCCTCCTGAAGCCGCGGTGGTTGCGGTTAATTTGAAGCTTGAAACTCTGGTTGTATTCTGGCAAAAAGATACAACAAAAAGTCAACATCACTTGGCAAAATTAAGCATTTTAGAGGAAAACAAATAAATCCAACATGGAAATATTAGGAAATTCTACCCAACTCCTTAAGTGAGTTTTTAAAAGTACCACAACTTTAAAACCAAAATGGTCTAGCATGAAAATAAACTTAAAATAAGGCTCTGTTTGGTTTTAACAGCAAAAATGCCTGGAAGGAAAAATATTGTCCTAAAAAAAGAAAAAACATATAAATACTCTGGAACTAGAAAAAAAATAATGTCTGAAAAGCTAAATCGCACAACTGAAGCACACCTGAAGCAAGAGTCAAGTCTCACCTGGGGAGTTAGTGTTCTTGATGACAGCTGTTTTGAGTTTCTGCGGCTGCTCCTGGTGGCAGCAAAACAGCAGATTAAACTTTAGCCAAAACACTTGCTGGTTTAAAATTTTTACAAGGTGTATTTTGAGGCTCTCACCGTGCTGGGATAGGGGAACTCAAACTTGACATAAGCATCCAGATCGTTTGGTTGGATTCCTGCAGGAGGAAGAAAAGCAAAAAGCATGAAACTTTTGTTTTACCCTCACTTTGAGGTGTGACGTTCGACTAGATTAAAAATCCGTCTGAGTAACTGAATCAAGACAACTGGTTTGTTCTACGAGTTGAATTCCCCGTTTATCCCTGTTCCTCCTTCTGTTTTATTGCGGATATAAATATTTTTAAATTCTGAACAAACATGTCCTTGGAAAAAAAACAAAAACAAGAAAAACTGATAAAAGCAGATTTTTACCGCTGGGAGCAGGAAGATTCATCCCTTTTACGATAATAACAACCATGTCAGTGCTGCTCAGCTCTGGAAATATCCTGAAAACAACAACAGGAAAAAAAAAGCAGAAAGTCAAGTGATTTATTGTATCTGCTCCAAGTTTAAACACCAAGACAGCTACACCAGCCATTGAGCAACATTACGGTGTATACATTTTTAGCAACAAATAGAAAACTGCTTTTTTCTAAAATTTGTTCTAGTGCAAGCAAAAGATGAAGGCACGGGTGAAATCATTTACTACCCCTTTAATATATTAACCGTCTATTAAAATAAATGGACGACAGATTATTTTCGAATAATAACTAATTAATAACTTAGCGGGAGTAAAGAATTGGTGATAAATGTTCCCACCTGGCTATGCGAAATGACTTCTCCTCAAAATGATGTTTAGGAGGAGGCAGACCCCTCGACTGAGCCAACTTCAGGACGTCCACACTCCTCTTACAGCTTTCAGCCATTTTCTCAAACCTAAAACAAACATGAGAAAAAGAAATAAAACTTTTCCATGTTAGATGTTATTGATCATTCAACAATTAATTTAGAGTTTAAATGTAAATCTCTGTTGGTGACGAGGAAGCTTACTTTGTTGTTTCAGTGACGTTTCCCAGGTGTTTGAACTGCTCGGAGTAAGTTAAACATTTCTAAATAAAGGAAGAAAGCCAGGAGAAATCTTAACACCTTCTTCTTAACATTCTCCTCCTTATAGGAAGTATTTAAATAAATACATTTATATAAAATCATGATGAATCTGTAGAATTTGGCTACAGAAAAATCGAATTTAGTTCAATTTCAAGCACAACTTTTTAGAAAGACAGTCCTCTGCTGCGGTTTTACCTCATGCTGCTCTTTCAGGATCTTGGCCAGCTGTGTGTAAACTTCCTCGGCTTTCTCCGAGACCTGCACGTCGCTGTGGTGAACCAAGATGAAGTCTTCGTCTTCGTCACCAGGAGGCGACGGCACCTGCAGGCACACAGAGAGAGAGCGAGCATTTTAGCCTGTGTTTGTGGCTCCGAATGCAGAAACTCTACACAAAACATCAGTGTGGGTGAGATTTCTCTATAGTCTCATCTCAGCAGCTTAATTTCAACCATAAACTGTTCATAAACACTTTACATCACTTGATAGCTTTGTTTTTTTATTTGATTTAGATATTTGTTTATTGACCTACTTAATTTTTTCAGTTTTAGTTCTTTAACCTTAGCGAGCTATATTTTTGCTGTTGTATTTTATTATTATTGTTTGATTTTGTTATTAGTTGTGTTTATAATTGCTGTAACACCAAATTTTCTAAACTTTAGTGATAAATAACATTTCTTATTTTATCTTAAATCTGATAATTTAAACAAACTGAACTTCTGATAATCCTCTTCTCTCCTGTGTGTGCGTATATTTTAACTGTATTTGCCCAAAAAAATTGTTTTGGGAGTCAGACTTAAGTATCTAAAGCCTTGACACGCAAGTTTTTAGAAATGAATTGATGTCTTGTGTTTTGCAGCTTCAACCTAATTCTCACATAAAACACACTGAAATTTAACAACAAACATCAACGTAACTCCATCAAGGCACATTCAGAACTAACTTTCTAAGTCATTTTATGTAACTTTAAATTTTGTTTTTTTAAAAATAATAATGGCGTAAACAATGCAAGGACAGAAAATACCAGGGTGGATACAGAGCACTACCTCATCTGAATCAGGCTGATCTTACTAAGCAAAGGCAGCACTACAGGTGAAGAGCAAGACGGGAAACATGCTCATCATTTCTTTCTCCAATTTATCAACATCGATCAGGTTTTGCACTGAGGAATGGTGCCCCAGTGTGAGACTGTCCACACAAGCCCTTCTGCAACATCCTGCGGTGTCTAAGGGAGGATATTAGGCAGCAACATCTGGACTGTGGTGAAAGCCAGCGCGGCATCATTGGATGCCAACACAGTATTTCCCCATCACCTGCCCTTTTTATCAGATTTGCCTCCCTGCAACGTCTTCTACAGCCCCAAAATGAAAACACAGTTGAAGAATTCCCATTTTAATTCCAGCACACATTTCAGTTTTTAATAATGAGAGAAACTGAGAGGACTTTCTGTGACTAGTTTCTAAAGAGCAGCAGCTGACTCTGTAGTGGTTCAGAGGACATCTTGGTTAATTTGGACTCAGGCTTTCATGACTGACTGACTGACTGACTGTGGCTGTTCTGTTAGGTGAAGTTGACTGACCTGGGGTGTGGACATCTTTTTGGCACCATCAACACAACCTTTGCCCACCAGCTGCTGTATTTACCAGACCTATTTGCCTCCGTGCAACTTCTTCCACTTTTTGACAACAAATACAAAATTGAATGATTTTGGTTATGGCACACTGGAGCAGGTGATGCACTTATCGCAGAAGGACAGGACCACGTTAAAAATGGTCTAGAGGTGCACGTGAAAAAGACCTTTGATTTTTCGGAACTTGTTCTCAGACCTTGTGATCGTTTCATATTTATAAGAAAATGAACCCTTTTCTACAACCTGAATGAGGCCTATTTTTAACTGTAAGCAGGTTTTGGTTAATCAGGAAACGAAGCGTAGATCCACTGTCTGCTCACCGTGCTGATGTCCACAGTTTTGCCGCTGCGTGCTGCCTCGATCATGGGCTCGAAGCCCTTGGCGGTGCGGAGGAAAATCTTTGCCTGCTCCATATCATTTTTCTGCTTCGCCTGCAGCGCCGCCTTCATGTACTGCTTCTTTCGACCCTCCAAGAACTCCAGCTGCTGAACAGCTGGAAAATGAAGACAGAACAGACACAAACAGAAGTAGTTTACAGATCTGTAATGAGCCCCTAGGTTCTTCAGTCAGTCAGTACTTCTCTCCATCTACCTCGTTCAAAACTTTTTCAGTACGAGTTGAGAGGATGTTCTGTTAAAGAGTTTCTCAGGAGCCAAATGAGTCTCTGGTGGATCAGAGGATGTCTTATATCCTTCAGACTTAAACTTTGTGTCTGACCTGTTTGTGAGAGTCCTTCTCCGATGGTTGTCCTGTCAGGTGAAGCTGACGGAGTTGTCTTCTGTTCTCGACCCGCCGTGGGAATGTCTAACGTGGGCTTCTTTGGCTCTTCAGGAGCAGCAGGCTTTGCCTACAGACAAAACACTTCAGTCAGTTTATACAAAAGAGCCAAATATTTAATTACCATGTAATGCTGTCACCCTACCGCTTCTTCCTTCTCCTCATCATCTTCCTCATCTGGAACTTCAGCAGCATCACTAGAGGCAAGCTTATTGGCTGCCTCCAGTGCAGCAACAATCCCCTGCTCAGCTCCCACTGCCTTCTGGCCAGGTATTGGAGGAAACCCTGTAAGAAAAGGTGTTCACTGACCTTTTCAGCTTACCAAGAAAAAACAAACAAAAAAAGCTGTCCATGTATTTGTGCTGCAGCAATAATAAAAGTATACAAAGTAAGCCTGCACTTCAGAACTGAGCACATAATTATAATCGGGCTTTATGGAGTTTAATTTAACTTGGAAAAATACAAAAACATGTATCTCACCAGGGGGAACCGGCAGCTCGTCAAAGTTGACTGCTTTTCCTGCTTTGTGAGCTCGGATGGCGCTCTGGTATTGCTGCAGGAGGCGGGAGTTTAAAAATATGTTAGCACCAGAGCCAATCCTCTCATTAGGGGGTAAACGTAGAAGTTTGCTGATGCTAAGTGCTTGGAGTCTGTGCCTTATTATTTCTGTTACTTTAATTTACTGCCTTGTTTTATTTACTCATGCCCACATAATTATTTGAGATTAGTCTTAAACACAAACAAATCCAAGTAACAGAAAGCTTCAACAAAAAAAGGAAAGAAGATGGTCAAACTCACACTGCTGGCCCGTTTTCACTCATGCACTACAATCCTGAACATTTCTAGAACTTTTTACCCGACAGAGGAGCACATAAGAACACAAATGTCCTACACAGCTGAATCACACATTAGTCTCTTTTTAATTAGCTTCTTAGTACGCTGCCTCCAGCACTTTCTTTTCAGGCATTCGCTTCATCTAAAAACAAACAATACTTCAAGTAATCCAAGTCCTGCTCTGTGCTACATGTGAAGAAGAATAACTGTGGAAAACATCCCGTTCTGATTCTGCTCAAAGTGTGCAGTTCATGTGTAGAAATGAGGCAAGATTGCATAAAAAAATAAAATACTGTCTATATCAGAGAGGACGAGCCTGACAAAGCTTTAGTAACAGAGCACTTTGAATGTAATCACAGACTTCAGAAGTCTCTCCTGGTACCTTGGCAATACGGTCGTGCATTCGGGCCTTGCGGTCATCTCCGCTGGCCTTGGCCTGTGCAGACGCCTCCATGTACTTGGCTCGTCTCTGCTCGAGAGCCTCCAGCACATCTTTAGGAGCGGAAGGGGCTGAAAGAAAGAACGAAAGAAGGAGGAAAAAAAAAAAAAAAAAAAAGGAGAAAAAAAAAAAAAAAAAAAGGTTGATATGTCTCGATTCTGTTTATAAATAAGAGCTCGAAATTTTTGCCATTACATAAAAGAGCTTATAGCATGTTATCATTTGTCAAAAAAACATCTTTGAGTTCAAATTTTTTTGTGTTGTTTTAAATTATTTAATTTTTCCACCAGTTTTCAGTGTTCATCAAACAGAAAATGTCTTTTACAAAAGCCTTTTATTCTTACAAATGCAGACAAATTTCAGGTCAAAAAGCATCACAAAAACACAAAACTGTTATTAATCATAATAACAAAACAAATAACACTCAGTATCTGAGTGAATCCCCGTATTTATTGGGAGACTGGTAACATCATTCGGGGGCTAGGTCTGGAAGGGTCTGCAGCAAAAATAAATAAATAAATAAATAAAAATAGCCAAATCAACCCCTTGTGAATGAGAGAGTAGCTTTATCTGACTGAGGACAGAGGACATGAGGAAAAGATGAACTGTATGATGAACAAACAGAAGTTAAAGACACAAATTTCTGTCAGTTGGTGCAAGAAAAATGATCAGATATTAAATACAGTTATTATTTTGATTTGCAGCAATGACAAAAATAAGAATCTGAAAAAAAAAAGCTCACAGGAGTTTGGCTGTCATGTTTGGCATCACTTCCTACTACTCATCTTTATGTAAATTAATACAACGCTGTCACCAAACAAACAGCATGTTTTCTTCCGATATAATTTACTGTATTTTAAGAGAAATAAGCTGAAAACAGAACTACGTGACTTTTAAAATGATTCCTACCTGGAGCTGCTGCAGCCGGCTGGGTCGGCTGTGTGCTCTGACTAGCAGGAGGTACAGCCACTGGAGCGGAGCTTCCTCCTGATCCTTCAACACAAAAACACAAAGTCAACTGAAACAAACAGAAAACAAGTTTGTGGAAGATCTGTGTGATCCCTATTGAGTTTCTAGACTGAGCCCTTGTAAAAAAAAAGACTTCTGTTACTAGTAGTTTACTGCATTTTAGATGCACAATTAATGTGACTATATACCCCAGTTCAGTGTGTTATAACTTAAATTGGAACTATCATGCTGGTTCTAATTTTCTGTCATGTAATGTGCTGTTACAGGGGTAGATGTCTACATTAAATGTGACAACAAAAAATTAAAATAATGAGGTCAGAGTATGTACAAATAATCCACCAGTGACAAAAGCTCAGGCTTGAAATTCAGTTTCAGTCAGCTCTTCTGCGTACTGCCTCACAGACCATCGTCTACATGTTTACCATCACCAAGGGGGAAATGTCAAAAATATGTGAAACAACCAGTCTATGGATTACTCATGCATATGCTTTTTTGGTCCTTCAACCAGCCAAAGGGGGAGAACCAAAGTTAAAATGTACTTTTCAAAACAATGAAACAATGTCACTTTTTTGAACACTGATTTTTTCTTTCACGTCTCCCCTCTCTTGTCACTACTTTTCCCGTAAAGGCATTTTTTAGATGACTGCAGACAAGAAATGCATCCTTTACTTTCTGTAGCCAAATACCTACTCAAATGGGTACAAACACAGTACCATGAATTCTAGGGTGTGTACACCTCTATGTACTCTATGAAAAATATATACTTTTTCAGTTATTTGTAATGGTAACACTCTGTTTTAACATAACACTAAAAGTGTTTTTTCTGGCTAATGAAACTTTGGGAAATGTTCAGCTTTGGGTAAAATGCTGTCAGAAACTACTTAAATAAGTGCCAAACAAAAAAGTTTATTACTGCCCGTGCCAAACAAATTTTCCTCACACTGATGTGGAAAATAAAGCTTAGAGGGAGATGTAGTTTGTCTTGGACGTTACATTTTTGAATAATCTAACCAAAACATCCCAGCTGAACAAGCCCCGCCCACCTGCTGTTCAGGCCTTCTGTTTGCAAGGGGTAGCCAATGAGAAGAAAATTGTCTTAAAAGGAGAGGAGTTAAAACTGAGGTTCTGCTCTAAGGCCCAGTATAAGATAAATAATGCCTCTATAATAACCCTAACCCCAGTGTAACAGGATAGCAGATTTTACTGTACGTGGACCACTGGTGCCGGTTCCTTGCTGGTGTTCATCAGAACAAAACTGAAATGTGTTATTTAACTCCAGTGTTTCTCACCCTGTCCTGGAGGTGAAGGAAGGCCACTCAGATCCACTGACTGTCCTTTTTCCAATGCCTCGATCACTGCATCGAAACTCTGCATCAAAATTAAAAAAAAAAAAAAGGTCAAACATAATGATGGTCTTTGTGAGGATCCACATTTTTGGCATGTTTCACATTCTTCAGAGAGAAACCCTGCCACCAGAATGTGCAGCAACACACTTAGTCAACACAGTGTGCAGATAACAATGTGCAGTACTATGCTACTATTTTAACTCTACATTCAAATAAATATTTTCTAAATCTCAAATCAGACACGAGCACTGAATGTACAGAGGATAACAGAACGCTTTTTCTTTTTTTACTGCGTCCCTTAACTCTGCATGATTTGATGCATGCTCAATAATTCTGGTAAGGCAATCCCCAAAAGTTCATGTGGATGCAGTGTTTTCAGGGGAAGAAACGTTTCATCACAGTAATCAAAGAAATTACTAGAAATTTCTTCCCCTGAAAACACTGCGTCCAAATAAACAGAATGAACTTTCTATATACTCCACATGGGCTGTATCAGGAAAGAAATAAAGCTTGTGTTCAGAAGAATATAATTACTGTATAATAACCAAGCATTAGCAAACATCAGTTTGTGTAAAGGCTGAAAACGTCAGATGACTGAAATGTCCCACTACTTTGTTTTGTAGCGTTTAAAGTAAATCAACATATTCTTGAAAATAGTGCCACCCTCCTGCAGTACAATCTTTAGGTGGCAAAAATCACCTGGAAGTTAAAGTTACAGAACAGCTGCCCCTGAACCACCCGCTTCACCAGAAGCTGTAATCACGCCCTGTTAATCACCTTAATCATGACAGCATACATGACCAAACAGTGATTATACTTCATTGCCTGTTATTTCTCAAAGGTCTATTTTAACACATCAACTGGCTTTCAAAAGATTTTAAGTAAACTTGACCTGTGTCATTGCATTGTTGTCACCAAATGTACAAGGTCACCAAAATTTGAAAGGTCCAAGATTTTTAGCAGGTACAGCTATGATATCTATCGATTTGAAAAAATCCCACTTTGCCTCATTTTCGAGTTATGTTCACTCGAAATCATTTAATCTGATCACATCTGATAACAAACAAAAAAGCTGTTGACACAAGTTTAAAGAGCAAAACAAAAAGGACAAGAGCAGTGTGAGGATACGTGCCTCAACCAAACCATCAATGAATCAAGGCTTTGGTTCCAAAAAGATATCTGGATTAATTAATTAATTTCTTCATGTTTTTTGAGAAAAATCAGAACAAAAATTAACATTTTCTCTTATTTTAACTAACATTATTATTTGGGAAGAATTTAATTCCAGTTTTGCCCCCATCTCAAAATGTTCCCAGATCCAAATAGACTCCAAAAGTTAATAACAGAAAAAATAAAAAGGAACCAATTCCTCCTTGGTGAAGCAAAGTATTAGATTTTTCTTTAAAATAATCCTGTGAGACATCATCTTGAAAACATCTATTATCAAAAATCCAGCTGCTATAACATTCCTACAGAAGAAACTTCCTCTGCTCAGAAACACTGCTGCACTTCTCATCGGAAAAAGACTTAATTCTGTGTATACACACAGATACAAACATGCTAAACAGGAACACCGTTTTGAATTACGCTGTTGAAACCCAGAAAATACACAAATTTCTTACAAAGACGTGAAAAATGGCTTCATGCTTCTGTCTGAAATCCTTTTATCTGATTTAATATACAAACATCACATCGAAAATGTTTTTAAACCATCTACAACAGAGCTGTCAGAGCGGTCTGCTGGTTATCTGTCACTTCATTTGGAAACACATCACTCATAGCTGCGGGTCTCTGACTCACCTTGCTGGTCTTGAAGTAAAGCTTAGCTTGCTCCACGTCTCCTTGCTTCTTGGCTCTCAGCGCTGCCATCTTGTACTCTTGCTGTCTCTCCAAAAGCATCTTCTTGGTGGCCTCGTTGGCTGAGGGTTCACCGGACAAATCAGATGTCAATTCTCACAGTGAAATGCCTCATTCATCGCAATAATGAGGAGGGAGAAGATCACGGATTCGCCTCAGCTATTACAGACATCGGCTTCCCTCCGATCCAAACTCAAATGTGTGCAAACTATTACCAGTTACACATGATCAAATGCATCATAGCGTGCTAAAATACAGTGTTGGTGGTCACTTTATATAGCCTGTTTAAGAGTTTAACATTTCTGATGACAATACCGTATTTTTCGGACCATAAGGCGCACGGGATTATAAGGCGCATTAAACGAAAACAGTCAGATAAGTCAAACTTTACTCAACTCATTCTTCTTGCTTCCTGCACTTCCGTACCATTGATTCATTAATGTCGAATTCTCTGGCAGCTGCTCTATTCCCATGTTGTTCCAGTGTTTTTCTAATTTTTGCTATGTACTTTGCACTGTCCACTTTCTGCTGTAACAAAACACATTTCCCAGGTGTGGGACTAATAAAAGTTATCTTATCTTACATTAATGACTAACCTTGTATTGTGGATGGATTCTCTCAGATGTTCTCCCCTACTGAAGTTTGGTCCGTTTACAGCATCTTTCCATGCAATTGCATTTGTCAAATTCAGCGTTCATTCTCCAGCTTCACTGTTATGCTTTGTTATGCTAACATAGCTGTGTCGCTAGCAATCACTAGCACAGCATCATATACCAGCTAGTCCAACTTCAGTAACCCTACAAACGTCACTGCTGTGTAGTTTTCTGTCTTCATTTATGTTGGAAGTGATAGCAGAGCTGTACGTTTTATTTTTGCCCAGAAATCTCTCAGTCCGAACGTGGTATATCATGTATAGGTAACTAGTGAAACTAGCG
>VUQG01008124.1:1475-20606 GCA_015106755.1 Etia nguti
TCTCTATATCACACATTCGCCCCCAAAGATCAATTTCTGGAAATAAATGGTAAAGCTAAATGGAAGGATGGCAATCTGGCAGAGAATCTGGACCAAATGCTGTAGTCAGAGAAAAAAGGTTCCCGGAAACTTTTGAAAACAGCACTTTCCTGCCCTTTTCCTTTGTGAGGAAATAGGTTGACTGCCACCATAGGGCCAATCTAATCCTAAGTGCTCTCTAAAATAGCTTTTTACAGGACCTGCTGTCTTGAATTTCCAAGTAGATGTGGAACAAATCCTCCAGCTTTGCCTGAAGGGCCTTTTCAGGGCTTTCACTGAAGGCAAAGATGACACTTTGTTCATTAAGTTTCACCTCAGCACGATTCGTATGAACTTTGCAGACATGCAGTTGTTGTTGTATTTGTACTATGTCATTGTAAAGTGAGTGATATTTTTGCTTAGGTTCTGTTGTGAACTGTCAGTAGGAGTTTAAAGTAGTTTCATTTCATTTGTTATTTGTTTCATAATAAATTAGTTCAAATCTTATACAGACCAGATGCCATGCACATAGTTTCTAAAATTACAGAATTTTCTGTTAGGGTCAAAACCTTTTTTGTTTGTTCTCCCTCTTTCTTTTTCGTCTTGTGACTCTTCTTCTTAGTCTTCTTTGTCTTCTCAATTTATAGAAAGCTTGGAAGCTAGGCTTATGAACTGCCCAATCCTGATGTTTTAATTCCCTAAAACTGCATTTTTCTGAGACCACTTAACAAGACCTAACTGGCTGACAACATGACTTAACTTTAAAAACTATTTAATAGTTTATGTTCACAAAAAGGAAGTATTGTCTTGTAAAAATTTCGAGCTATGTGTAAAACTGACGTATATTACCTGGCCCCACAGTAGGAAAACCAAGTAGTCACATTTCTTTCTAGAGTTCTTTCTATTACAGTTTTAATATACAATGCTGTCCTTGCCCATTAGCTATGATGAATGTCTTGGATTCCTAGTTATGGCAGAGAAAGAGAAGAAACGAGAGCATTCACCTCAAATTACTGTCATCCAGATAAATCGCTTACGGCACGCCAATGAAACTGGCGCAGTGCCCTTTTAACAAGCTTAAATCAATTAAGACAAAATGATCAATTTACCTCAGTAATTAGCCCATGCATTAGTGGTTATTACCAAGAAACACATTTATTCATCAGTTTTTCTGCTCTCCTTCTCAACCTCCATCACTTTCCTTATCAAGACCATACTTGACGCTAAATGGGAAGTGTGCAATCAGCTAAATTGAATTTAATTGATTAAATAATTAGACAGCTTTAAATGAGTCAATTAATGAGTCAATTATAGAAGAACAGGCAGGTGGGGGGGTTGGAGATATCCCGTGGGTTTCGGGGGTTTATTAATAATAACTGGGATTTTAACGTCTTGGCACCAGGGAAACGTAATCCCTCATTGTCTGTAACCCAGAAAAGCTTCGCTCCAAGGAGACTCAGTCACTCAGAAAAATCAAACACACTTCAAAACTTCAAATATAGTAGTACAGTGGAAAAGTATGAATGGCTTTATTTCTGACTTTGCAAACATGCACAGTTTTGTGGAATATTTCTCATATTGACATACTGCCAGCATAAACCTTTATAACCACAGCTTAGGGTTGTTTAACTTTTTTGGTGCCCTTTGGGGAGCTCCCTCAGATGTACAGGTTAATTCTACCATCAGAGATTTTGATAAACTGTCCATTTTGAGTAAGTGGATTCAGGGGAATTGTAATTGACCTAGTTACAGCAGTTTTAAGAAAATCAAATGTGTTTTTTGTGTCTAGGAAGAAGATCTAACAGACTGGACTTTTAGTAATAAAAGTTTAGGACTCAAACATCAAGTCTTTGTCCAAGAGACAGCATTTTCAAGAACTGACATGACCTTTAATGTTAGAAGTCTCTCATCCATCTTCTTGACTGTCTCAAATATTGGCAATATATCTTCTTGTTTTTTTACTTTAACTTTCAACCTGACTTTATTAAAAAAAACAGCCCCTTTTTCTTTACAGCAATAGAAAAAGGTTAATAATACACTGACAAGAAATATTTAGGGGTCCTTGAAGCTTTATTTCTGCCTTGGACAGCATGGGCTATGGTATGAATAAAAAGAAAACCACAAGATGTTCATAATATGAATATAGAAATGGTCTTTAATGAGAGCTTTTGGAAGCAATGCATTTGCTGCTCCATACTTTTCAGTCTTACAAGACTGTAACCATTCAGTGGAGCTGGTAACTGCATACATTAAGTTTAGATTAATTCCAAATCATGTTCCATAAGAGATGATTTATATATCTGCCACTGATCTGACGTGACACAAGGTATTCATCCCACTATATTATACCCCGACTTATTCCCAAATTTTGCAATTCAGGACAGTATAAGGGAACATGGGTAGATAAGAATCTATGCAGCTGCATTTAGCAACACTGCCTGGATGAAACAGTTCTTTTAAAAACAAAACACACACAAAAAAAAACATGACCAACATGAAAAATTGGTTTCAAAACCTGTTTCCATCCCATTGATTCTTTGACTTTTTTTCTCAGAAAACTCATACTCTCTCTGCTCTCAGATTGATTACAGTCTCCAGTAATGAGACAGCCGGGTTTAGAGATTTTCTCTTCACAAAATGACAAGGTAAAAAATATGAAGGACACCCTCAATCAGTCACTCATATGGACTGTGTCAGTTTGAATAACTGCAGAGCAATTGGGTAAATATGAGTGCCTGGCTGTGGTAATGGTAACTGATTGATATTTGAAGTTGCAATGAAACAGTCCTGGTGCCGTGCAAACTAATGTGTACAACTTCAGCCAAGTAAACAAAATAAAAAAATACTTTGTTATACAAGGGGTTTATCAGTGTGAATTACAGTTGGAGAACATGGTGAGTAATATATATGGCTCACATTAAAAGCCATATCAAATCCTAAGGTGGCATTCTACTGGGACCCCATTATTTCAGTTTCCAAAAACGTATGCTTGAAAGTGTGGCTAAAAATGTTATAGCATGTAAGCAATTCACATTTAGTCTTATCGGTCATATCCTAGTAAGGATAAGACCTTACTATAGAATGGAGGAAAACCCAACAAATGTTATAAGACACTTCAGAAACCAGTTTTTTTATCTGCCATCTGGTGATTGTTTTTTCTTTCATTCTTATTAACCTGATCTCTCCTCTCCGATTAATCCCCGGTGTTGATGAATTGTAGAGGCTAACCTGCATGCAAATAAAGCTAGAGAAGGTGGAGTATGGTCCCTGATTCTCAGCGTCAACATTCTCCCCCATCACCAGCTTTTATTGTATCCTATTGTTGCATCAGTGAATGGCTAGATTTCTTATTTCATGTCTATTTTTGGTGTCACTGTTTGGAGACCTTATTAAAAACGTTTTTGTTTTAATAAGGTCCCTTTGTTCCTGTTAGGCAATTTTACCTTCCCACTGTCATTAAGTGCTTGCTCAAAGGAGATCGTCTGATTGTTGGGGTTTTCTCTGTGTTATTGTATGGTTTTTAACTTACAGTATAAAGCGTCTTGAGGCATTTGTTCTTGTGTTCTCACAAATTAAAATAAAACTGTGGTCAGTATTTTACCACTTTGTGATTATCATAAGGCTATCGTAAGAAACATCTCTTAAATAAGAAACATCTCAGGAACAAAGATTAAAAGTAACAATTTTACATTAAAATGGTTTACGTGAACTGATCACAGCTAGCTACAGAATGCAAAAAACACAACCATTATGATTTTATGTCTAAAACATATTTATAGCATTACATTGAATCGACTTAATGCAATTAATAAATTAATGAAATATACAGATAAAAAAATCACAAAGTGTGCAGAAGGGAATATGATGCAATATCAATTTGTACTAGAAGATGAAAAAATCCTATCGCATCTGCCCTTACTCCGGTAGAAGAAAAATGTTTCCCATGTGCTAATATCCAGTGTTATCACGATCAATATAAATTCTATTTTATATTTTATTGACACAGTTTTAAGGCAAACATGTTCACTTACGAGTAGTTCAGTCCATTTAAAAAACAAACATGACATACTTATTTTCACCCACAGATAGTCTATCTTTTTCAACTAAAACAGCTATTGATGAGCTTGTGCCATTTACATAATGTATTTAAAATGAAATGGAAAGCTTCTGGATCAGCAGTCAGACACCTATCTTAAAGACTGACTTGGGGAATAAATTATCTTTTTAATGCTTTGCCCATTTACAGTCATGTCATGCGTTCTTCTCTAATGGAAAAGTTGAATGGGGAAAATAGCATTGAGAGTGTTAAGTAAGACTTTTTGAAACCTTTTTCTATTATTAATAGAAAAAAACACTGCCTTTGTTAAATTCATTTTCAATGAGAGGTAAAAATGGTGTAGAAAAGTTCTATGTTCAGTTATTTTAAAGTTCTGAAAAACACAGGAAAAGGCTTTGTCAGACAGTAAAGTGCAATTTGGAGTAAAAGTAAGCCTAAGACATAAATTACAATGGCTTTTAGGCTGCAAAATACAAAGGGAGACACAAATATTAACCCTAAGATACATAGAGAAATTAAAAATCCATGTCATCAAATTATTTTGAGATTGTTTAGGGTTAAAATATAAAGAATATATCTAAATGAGCAATAAAACAGACATCTTTTAAAAATGTAATCATCAATCTACAAAATGATCCATTCATCATTTCTGACTGTGCAGGGTCTGCTATGCTATGTGATTGTGTTAAGCTTTAGTGTATCAGTCAGTCAGTGTCGAGTTATCTGATTCAGATGAGACAAGGTATACTTATCCTTTATTTGAGAAATTGATTTGTTATACCAGTTAATATAATTTTATTAATAACATTATCAACATTTTTGGTAATAATAATACAAAGAAGAAGATTTCGAAATGAACAAAACCAAGTTTAAAATGGGAAAAAAATAAGAGATGGCAATCTGCGGTGTTGCTGTTGATGTGTTGTAGATAGGAAATCTTTGACATCTCATACCATATCTATGTTTGTCCAAATGACATATAGTTAAAAAAAATCTTTTATAGAAGGTTCTGTAGGCCTTCCATGCATTGATTTTTTTAAAAGACTTTCTTTCTCCTTCATATCTATATGATGAAAGCAAATAAAGAAATATAATTTTTAGACAAAATTTTAATTAATCTTCAAGTCTTTTTTTACTCCGTAATCCCAAAGCGAAGTTTTAGTACTTCATTGATTCCAAATTCAGACCCGTGGATAAGTATGCAATGACATTCAAAAACCAGCGTATTTTAAAGCACACCGGTTAAACAGATGTTTGTTATATACTCCCTTTTCCATTTGGATGTTCTCACTAGGTGGGAATAATACACCGTTTCACTGTCCATCTCCTTCTCAAGATACGGACAAATATACCGGACATCCTCCACCATGGGATACCCTGTCTTTTTCTCTCCCGTCCCCTCAGCCACTCTCCCGCAAATGAAATTTGCTAGTTTATTTGGTCACAAACCCAGAGTATCCTGCATCTCATGCTTTAGGGTGTGTGTGTCTGTGTGTGTATGTATGTGTGTACGCACAATTCTCATAACCTTGAACCTGCCCGTTGCCACAAGCACCTCTTGGGAAGTTCAAATTCTTGACCCAGTCTAATGCAGACTGTCATTGGCTCAGCCAAGATTGCTGTGCAAATGAACAAACTCTGATTGGTTCACATGGTGTTGAGGGACACTGGAGGTGCCAGAGGAAATAAGAGGACAAGGAGAATGAAGGAGAAATAAAAAGAAAACATTACAAAAACAGAAGGGGAGATGGAGAGAAAAGGGCATGTGATTTAGAAAGTAATAAGCTCAAAAAAGATTTGAAGAGACAGGGAGCAGAACTGTAGAAAAGAGGGGATCTAGAAATGAGAGTGATAAATGTGGACACTTAAAAAGTTGTAAGTTGAAGTATAACTCTTCAATCGAGATTAGAAGTCACCTTTAGGAAAGTAGTTGTCTTTTTTTTTTCCTTTTTTGTTTACCAAACATCAAGGCCATTACACACCACTGGCTTCGCTTTACCAAATTTTTCTTTTTTTCCCCTTTTGTTTGTAAATCCTGTTCTGTCTAGCTGCTTTTGCAATCAGAACTATGCTCTGAATGCACTGTTGTGCCAAACACCTTTTGCTTTTCCAAGATAAGCTCTATAAATTCTGTATAGGTTCCACTTGTTCATGTGTTTTATCTGTTTATTTATTCTATTTGTGTTTTTTTTCAGTTACACACTGCAGACATTATATGTAGTATAATATGACAATGTCTAAGCTGTCAGGCAGGGAAAGAGGGGATAGCAGAAAATATAATAAAAGGATAGAGCATAAATAGAAATGTGCAATGTATCACCAACTGCTGCACCTGTAAGAAAAACCAAACATACAGCACCTGGAACAATCTTACTGTGGTGTGTGTGTGTGTGTGTGTGTGTGTGTGTGTGTGTGTGTGTGTGTGTGTGTGTGTGTGTGTGTGTGTGTGTGTGTGGGAGAGAGAGAGAGAGAGAGAGAGAGAGAGAGTGAGTGTCTGTGTATGCGTCTTTGTTACGACATATACTTGATGATGGTGGGGAGTCGCAATAACACCCCCCAGAGCCAAAGGCAGACCCAGGTGATCCGGGCCATCTGCAGATACCCAAGACTACCGAAGACCTAAGGCCACAGATCTCTGTGACATCTGTGCATCCATCCCAGCAGGAGAAGAAGGGAGGCCTCAGATGGGACACCCAAGGCCAAAAGGCAAGACTCCTAGAGAACCAGAGGCAATGGGTAGCCATTTCCACTTCCACCTTTTTTATTTGAAAATATGTCTTCAAAAAAAACATCCTGTGAGGAAAAAATTAAGTTGATGTCAAGCAATGATGAGCTGGTCCTGATGATTCCAAACAAGAAAAGGAAAAAATTTTAGGTTTTAGGTTCATCCAATTCTCAAGAGAAGGCAGCAACAGGGAGAATTTTGTGGCTTGATCCAGAAGTTTTAAGCTGTATATCGACATATTTCAGGATGTGAGTGGTACAGTTTGAGCTCTTGTTGACAGAGTTGGCAGCAAATCTGAAGCGGCAGAGAAATCATTTCAGAAAGCTGAATGACCTGGAGGAGCGTCTAGCTATGTGTCTCGGGTAAAATACTATTATTTTACTTTTGCCATATCCTTGTATATTCAGTACTGGTGCCTATTTTGAGCTAACAGCACACTCGTTGCCGAATGCAGTACTGTGGTTGGTCATATCTGTTTATTTGGATCAGAAAAATCAGAAAAATCAAACTAGTTTATAAATAATAAATGCTGCAAATTCATCCAGTGTAATTATGCGGTCGGGGTGAATGACTGCATTAACAATTGGTGAATCCTAAAAATATTTTTAACACGCAAAATATTTGCATGGATTTTACGCTTCCGGTGTGTAAAGGCCTTTACTGTTAACTATCTGAATCAGCTTTATTGACTAAGTATGTGTACATAAACAAGGAATTAGGCTTCAGCTAAGATCATATGTATTGTCAGAGGTCCCAAAACATAATTTAACCCAATCCACAATGTTTGCCCAACTCCTTATTTTCCTAAACCTAACCAAGACATTCTAATTAATTTTTCACTGACATTTGTTAATTACAAAGAGACAGTCTTGGGAGATAAGAGTTTCTTAGATTATTCTTTGTTTTCGAGTATAGTGAATCTAGTAATTTTGTGACTACCCACAAAATCAAACCTAGAGTATGCTCCTTGAACCCAACATGTGTGGCATAAACATGGATTTATTGGAAGAACGAGATAGTGTTCCAATATCCAGCTCATTTAATGAAAGCTGCTCACTAGGTGCATATTGGCAAGACAGAAAGATGGCATGGGGAAAAGTGTGGTTTAGGGTAGATGACAAGGACTGACAAAAATGAAGTAAGGCACAGGTAAGAAAAGAGTTTAATTAGCCGTTACAATCCACCTCTCTTTCCTGACATTCTCCTCTCTTTCACTTTTAGTTCTTCCTTGCCTTTCAGTTTTGATCTATTCCATTTTCCTCCTTTGGGACTCCTGTTTCACATTTATCTCATCTTACTATTTTGGTATTTCTCTGTCTTCACATCTCTTCCGCTCTATGAAAGTGAGCCTCAATAACAAATACTGTCACCAAAGACTTCAACTCTGCAGTCTAACAGGGATACCCCAAACACCCTCCGCACACACCCCTCGACCTTCACAGACACACGCGCACCAAATACAGAGAAAGAGCACATTTTTCCCATATTTCCTCCTCTTCATTTGAACCCTCTTAAATACGCAATGAAATTTGAAATCCTTCTCCTCATATACAAGGTCTTGAATAATTTGACGTCATAGTACCATATCACCCCAAGAGAGCACTTCACTCTCAAGCTGGTGGTCAACTTGTAGTTCCTAGGATATTTAAAAGTACAATAGAAGGCAGGGCCTTCAGCTTTTAGGCCTAAAAACTTAGGGCTGGATCAGGTGACCCTGAATCTTCCCTTAGTTATGCCGAAAGAGGGTTCTAGGGTTCTGGGAGCCTCCCATGATGCACTCAGTGACATTTCTTTACGCTGACTATGTATGTATTGTCTCGCTGTCTTCCACAGTGTGTATTTATCCTGTCTTTCTCCTTTCACCCCCAATCTATTGTGGCAGATGGCTGCCACTCCCAGAGCCTGGTTCTGCTGAAGATTTCTTCTAGCAAAAAATTAGTTTTCTATTTCCACTTTTGCCAAGTACTTGCTTATAGAGGGTCATCTGAATGTTGGGGTTTTCTCTGTTTTATTGTAGGGTCTTTACCTTACAGTATAAAGTGTCAAGAGGCATGTGTTCTTGTGTTCTCATGAATTAAACAGAATCTGTGGTCAGTATTTTACCACTTTGTTATATAGTATAAAATGCCTTGAGGTGACTGTTGTGATATAAATAAAACTGAATTGATTTGAATATTCATTAAAAAAATCACTGAACCCACCATATTTCAGCTGGCACATACAGAAATGATAAAAGTGATAACCTCGGTCAATCATTTCAAACTCAGCTTTGAGAATGGAGAAAATACAAGGCACAATGAGACTGACAGAAAAAGAAAGCTAGGAGGTGATGGAGAGGAAACTGGAAAGGCAAATGACCACAGTGCCAAGGTAAGGATTTGGAGTACTGTATGTCCCTGTGCTCGCATCCAAACAATGTAAGTCTAATTGCAACAGACAGATATGTTCTTTACTGTTGATCCTATGAGCTCAGTTTTTAGGAACAACACTAGCAACTGTTGCATATTTATAGTGTCAAAATGGGTCTCAGATGAGTCAACTAATGGGGAGCATGAAATGAACAGGAAAAAATGCAATGTTAAAAGCTGAGAAATAAGAGGAGAATAGAGAGAAAGCAGGCTACAGAAAGTAAGAACAGAAAAATGACGGTTGTTGAAAAACATCAAAAGGAGCCAAAAGAGAGAAGAATCCAACAAATCCTGAAACGTTTTTAGTCTCCTAAATGCAAAAATATTAAGGAAAAATGGAAAATAGAATAGATCTGATGTCTGTACTAACTTTGTTTTAATCCCTGATCTATCTATCTTTTTATCTATCTATCTATCCCCCTCCACTGTTACCTCTTTCTACTTCTGTCTAATTACAAACACTCCATTTAGACCACTGATTGTCCTTTCAGTGCCATGTTCCACCAGTTTCTTAACACTGGTGTGTCCATTATTATCTATCCACAAGGCAACACTCCAGTGTGAGCAAGGCCCATTTAGCACCTTTTAATGCAAAGTGTTTACCAATGTGTAGGAATGAGCCTCGATCGATAGCACATTGCTGTTTCTCTAAACATCTTTTAACACCAGACTCCCTGCGCTGCTTTCAGGCCCATAATTGTTTCTCTCTGTTTTGTAAAAAAAAAAAAAAAAAATTCAATCCAGCAATGATTGGATCCCCTTACCCACCTCACCCCAACTCTGTCCTTCCTTAAAGTCCCATTATGCTGTAGGGTGATACATATCTTTTCCTTTTAGTTGTCTAGCGTATGTTTTTAATTCACTTGTTCCTGAATCAATCAGTTAAGTTCACCAATTTCAGCTTTTTTTTCTTAGTAAATCATGACCCCGAAGTGATTAGCATTTATTAAGTAAGACTATAGTGCTAAACTAATACATCATTAGAGGTTCTCTACTTGGCTGATTGCAAACAAACAAGCAAGTAAAACACTTGCAATCACTGATGATTTTTACTGGCTTACTTTTTGTATGTATATGCATTTGACCAATATGCTCAAATGCATATATATATCTGAGCACAACCACTGTAAGACCTTGGTCCACACTGCTGGCAATAAGTCACACTTATTCTTGGTGGGTGTTGGATTCTGCCAGGGCTGCACTTTGTCACAAAGTCTTTCCATAATTTTTATGGACAGAATTCCATACTACTTTCACCTACGAGCTTTGGATAGTGCCAAAAGAATGGGATACAAGCAGTGGAAATTAGCTTTCTCTGTAGGGAGGATGACCTGTCCCTCATATTGAAAGAAGCCAGTTGAGGTGGTTTGATCATCTGAGAAGAATGCCTCTTGGGTGAGGTTTTCTGGGCATTTCACACTGGGCAGAGGCTCTAGGGAAGACTCATGACACGATGGAGAGATTCCATCTCACGGCTGGCCTAGGAATACCTCGGTGTTCCCCTGGATAACCTGGAGGAGGTGGCTGGGGAGAGGGATGTCTGGGCTCCTCTGTGAGACTTCTACTGTTGCAAACCAGATAAGCAGACAAAAATGGATGGTTGGGTGGATTTTCTGAAAAAAGTCTTTGTTTTATTTTATTTGTATTGCTCTGATGTTGTAACCTTTCTTAAATGTATTTGTATGCTTAAGTATCTCTAATCTTTTCTCAAACCAAGTGAACACGCACACAGCCACACTTCCTCAGTCTCTGTCCTCTGCTTATGCTACCTCATCTAAAGTCTTTATTTCTTACTCCACACTTCTAAGCATTGTCCTCCAAGACTTCTCTTTGAATTCCTTAGATCAAATAAAGTCTTTGTGACATCTATCTAGCTCTGTATCTGTTTTTTGCTGCCTTCATTCCAGCATCTAAGTAAGGGTCTTAGGATGTGTAAGGGGGTCATGATTTAGAGGCGTGATGAAAGAATCTGGCAGAAATCTAATGAATACAGAAACTGAATGTCTCTACTCTTGTGATTATTAGGTCATTTTGGGTGTGAGAGGGGGAAAGTATGAAATCCTCAAATAAGTTTTGCTATGACTAAAATATGTATTTACTATACTGATTCTAAAATGTTTCCCAAATCAAGAAAAAAATAATAATAAGTACTAAAACACTCTTGAAACACATTAAGAATAATCCTTCATTATTTCAACAATTTCCTCTGTTCTTGGTTCAAAATTTAAAAATACTTCCTCACAGACTGTTGAATTATAGATACCAATATAATTTAACTGCCACTCCTTCATTTGTCATTTTGCATGTGTGTGTTTTAACTCATTACTTCCTTTCTGAAGACAGAAAAATGATTGACAATATGCTCAGTTTCCCTTTTCCTCCCTCAGCCCCAACTTCAGATTTCATTCCATGAGTCAGAAAACCAATTATTTATTTCCTCTCTCTAGTGTGGAGAATGTAGAGGATTTTCTGTCTTCCTACCAACATGACCTTCTTTCACTCCATGATTGTCTCTGCAAGCTCTGAACACAGCCATTGTGGGCCTTTCAGGGGAGTTTTAATACAAAACTCTGGAATAATGCTCGTAAAATAAGTATTTTCTAGCTATATGAATCATTTCTGAGGATGGAAGACCTAGGAGTGGACCAAGTACTGCAGTGTAATTGAAGGATACCCTTGAGGACTTTTATAAAAAAATGAAAACCAAGGCTCCTGTGGCTGGTGGAATTGTGAATTCTCAGGACTTGAAGTATGTCCTTTAAAAAAAGAGCATGTAATTTCTAGTTAATGCCGTAAGCCCAGGACTTACAAGGTGACAGGTCTGATTTTCCATTTTGCATGCTTTAATTTATTCATTAGCGTAAAAAAAGCTTACACTTACATACACAAAAAAGGAAGTTCATGTATTATGTAAACACGCTGACTTGAAATTTACACCTAATACATGAACTTTGGACTTTGATGGTAAAATTAGTAGGTTTTAAGGTTTCCCCCCTTTATTTCAGTTTGCTATGGAGCCAGACACTCAAAATTAGACTGGAGAGACTGGAGTAATATGTATCCATCAAATGGAAGACTTTATTAAAGAGAACACATGTTGACACACCAACATACAGCAAAGAATCTAACCCCTCTAAAAGCAACTGACTTCCTTTTATACTCTACCTGATTCAGGTGAGCATCTGGAACAGCCCAAGTCTGGGGGTCTGCAAACCAAATGAAAACATAAACCTCCCCATGAGAAAACATCAAACCACAGTATAACAAATGATAGACATATTCAGATTTGTAACAAGTCCTATAAATAACTCAACATATAGACTTCAACCACTTCTATATACATTAAAACACCTTAACCACACTCCCCTAGCCTGACACACACTTTTTACATATACAAATAATTTAGGTTACAGACAAATGATTAAACGTGAACAGCTCTAACTCAGGTTCTTTTCCTGACACAGGTAGGATGGCCAGTCCCCCTGTCTCTTCACCTTTCACGAGCAGTCACTTAAATACTAACCAAAATAAACCTAACAAAGAATCCATAACCAAAAATGTGTGTTTTTATTGATTATATAGTTTTTAAATACCAATCAGTCAGTCAATTAATAAAAATACAAGTAAGGGTAATGAAACCCCTGGTCTCCATTACAATGAACTTTGGACTTTGATGGTAAAATTAGTAGGTTTTAAGGTTTCCCCATTATTTCAGTTTGCTATGGAGCCAAACACTTCAAATTATGCTGGATCTGACCTAATTTATACAAGAATGTATTATATTATATTATGAAAATATTTATCAATTTTAATGTGCTTTTAAGGTTGTTATCTTTCATTTAAAAATGACAGCTATCAAAGCTAAAAGATAAATAATATGATTGTTTATTGCTTGCATATGTGAGAATTGTTTAGCTTCTCTAGCGATAACAAGTTTGTGCTACATAATTATGTTTGTGTAAGTTCTTGGTCATCCCGGTCATGGTGGTCTAAGGAGCTTGAAAAGAAAGTGACTGGACTTTTTTGAAGACGTCTCACTATGACTGCTATGCTTTTTGGGGGTTTATTTCTTTTGTTTTGTTTGTTGTTTTTTGTGGGGTGGGATTATGATAAATGCTAGCAAAAACACCCAACGTTGACAGGAGTGGTATATCTGGATGTAGACTAACCAGAATGATTGGTACATAGGTGTGAATTTGGCTGGTCACTGTAAAGGGTGCTCAAAAAATTTCTTAGCTGTGAAGCTGTAAAGTCCCATCTGGGAACTTTGTGTTTTGCACTTTGTTTCTTTTTTTTTCCACTCGCTCATTAATTTCACTTTCACTTGGTTTTTACCTTTGATTGAAGTTTGTCATTTTGATTGCAGATTGTAGTTTGGATTAAATTATACCCTTTCACAACATTATGACTTTTAAAACTACCAAAAATTTTCTGAGGTCTTTGATATGAGAAAGATAAAGGCTCATATGCTGATAATGAGTGCAATGCACAAGTTAACTTTGCTTCCTTTTTCCCCCTCAGACGTAAACGTCGTCACTCCACCAGGCAGGCAGCTGGCGTGGACAGACAAGTTTATGAATGTAATAACTTGAAAACAAGGCAACGTAGGAGCTTCAAATTGATACCATAGGTGCAGCTACTAAAAATCTCAGATGAGTTCAAATCTCAGTGACATTGACCTGAAGGTCAGAGATCTGTCTTTTGAAAACCGTGTGAATTTGATAACTTGGGAACAAGGTGATGTAGGATTTTGGAAGTCATGCAATAGGTTGATCTTCTACGAGGCTAAGTGGGAACACTAGCAGTTGCCAGTATTTTTTTATTGTTGTTCAGAATCAGAATCGCGTTTATTGGCCAAGTATATGCGCAAACACATACAAAGAATTTGGTTCCGGTTGATGGTGTCTCTCAAGCACAACTATGTAAACATAATAATATGTAAATAACACAATACACACACACACACACACACACACACTCACATATATATATATATATATATATATATTAGTTGATATAGCTGATGTTGTTGTTATAATTCATATAATTCATCATTCCAGACAGTCACTTAGGAGTGCAGATGAAATTGACCATTTGAATTGATTAAAATTATTTATTTGTTTGTTTATTTATTTTTACTAAAAGTATGTGGAAATAATAGTGTTGTACCACGTGTACAATATAAAAAATTCCTGTAAATAGTCTCCTCGCTGATCCATTTTTTTTCCACTATAGAACACGTGTCTATCCCTTCCTTCCTCTCATTATTTGTTCACCCTCCCACCCCACTCCTCGTTCTGGCTGATTGCTGGGCATTAACAATTTAAATTGTTTGCCTTTTTAGTCACGCCAATTGTAATATTGCTCTCGGAGAGGGAGTAGTTAATGAGTTTCTACTTTGGGGTCCTCCCGCTGAGACAACACAGTAATAGATCTTTTTCCTTTTCCCTGTTACTTTCTCTTCCTTCCTCACTCGCTGCATGACAATTGCCCTTTTGTTCTTTTTATGTGCAAAAAAATATCACAAAGTTAATTTTCAGCATGTATCTATATGCCTTTGTCTGAATTTCATTGTGGATGTTTGCCTTTGAATCCCCCTGTGAGCATGTGTAAAACCATTTTTTCCAGAGTGTGCGTGTAAGTATGTGTATGTGTGCATGTGTACATGCGTGTGTGTGTGTGTGTGTGTGTGTGCTGTGTGCATGTCCACCCTGAGGACTTATTGCAAGTGTGGAATGGGATCTTAATGCTTAATGAGAAAGCAGTGAGGTAGAAAACTACATATGCGTACTAATATCTCTCTTTCTCTCTCGCTCTCTGTTTCTGTCTCTCAAATTCAAATATAACGGTGCTTTACTGGTGTGATTGTTTCTAAAAACAATATTGTCAAAGTAAGATTTTAGAAAATCAGTTGAAAATCAACTGAAAACAGTTGACTGACGCCTTGTAGAGTATTAATAAATGTGCCCATCAACGATTCATCAGGCAAGTTGTAATAAAGTTTTTACCAAACTGACAAACACTAAAAATAAGAATATTTCCTCTATTTTCAAAAATCATTTCAATTAATTTAATTTAATTTCATTTTAAATTTTTATTTTACTTAACTAAAATATTTTTTTCATATTTAGTTTTACTTGTAAGTTTAGTTTTAGTTAACTATTATAACCTTGCCTAGGACTCATTTTAATTTTGAGATAATTTTTAAACCATTGAAATTTGGTATTGCAGAACTGAAACTTTCAAAATAAATGCGTCTCCATTTCAGCTTCAACTGTCAATACTGATAACATATTCTGCTCTCTCTCTCTCTCTCTCTCTCTCTCTCACGCACACTTTTATTTTATATCAAGGTTGTACTTACTGTGACTAAACCACAACCACTTATCTCTTTCTTTAGTATTTCTCACTGAAAACTTAAAACATGGCTTTGTAATCATCAACATAACAACAACGATGGCTTTTGTGCCAACTCCTGAAGCATTCCATCAATATGCCCTCTGTCTTCATCTGCTTCTTCTAGTATTTTAAAAAGTCTAGGATTACAAGCTTTAAAATTTTCCCTTAAGTGCAATTTGAAATGTAAATTTAAGTTAATCTAATATAAAGTAGTTGAACTTAAAAAAAAAAAAAATCTGTTGCTTAAACAAAAGATGATTTACAGAAAATAACCCAGTTGGAAAAAGAAGAGGGAAAGAAAATTGCAGGAATTATATTGATCATGATAATTATATAAACACCTGCAGCGGAGGTGTGGTCCCTGGCTCAGCTGCAGTGTGCTCAAGGGGCAGTGCCAGGGAGGTTGGTGGGACAGGTGCAAAGAATTAACTAATGAGGTTTCTCTCTTATACATTGTGAAGCCAGAGCCCAGAGGGTGGTGTGTGTGCTGGAGTCCAGCTGAAAAGCTGTGGGACGCAGGTGCCGAACCTGAAAGAAGAGCAAACAGTGTTTTCACCAAATAAAAACTGACAAATAAACACGGAGCAGTGTGTTGAATCGTGTTCCTTCTCTACAACACCATGATTTTTATTGCTAGGACAACTATAGTTGAAATAGTTGCCATTTCTGTTTTCTGTAGGTAAATAAGAGAACGATAATGTTACAAAATATAATGTAGTTTAAAGAAAAAGGAAGTGAAAGTGACCGAATGGTGGAATGTGAACAAGAGACAAAAAGATGAAGAGATATGAGGGTTTAAAAATGGTGAGAAAGTAGCAGAGAAAGAAGAGATTAAAAGAGACAGCAGAAAGAACAGCACAGATAATACAGGGAATATATCAGTCATAAAAGAACAGAAAGGATAAAAGACAAGATGAACATGTCTCCGTCGTCTTGTCAGTGATTTGCACTGTCAGTCAAAGTCGACTCAAAACCCAGGCCTTTGAAAATGTTACAAACAGATCAAGGTTCCTAACTAGCTAACACTCACCGCTTTTTATCCTGGATGAAATAGAATGTCCTTTTCAATTGTGAGGTTTTTTTTTTTTCCTATTTCTATGTCAACTATAGTTAAAGTTCTATTTAAGGTGACTGTCTGCAGAAAACAGCTTTAAAAAAGGAGGCATCCATATTGCAAACAAGGGCCTTATAAATATTTGGTTATCAATAGTCATAAAAGTTGTGTTTTAACCTTTTAATTCTAATTTCACATTTCTAATTACAATTCCACTAGCTTTGAACAGTTACGAATGTGCTTCGATTCATATTTCATATGTATCATCAAATGATTGTAATTTTTATTTAATTAATAAAGGGAATTTTATTTTTATTATATATGCAAAATTAATTGTGTGTAATAATAGCCCATTTGTTCAAGATTTGCAGTGCCACAAAAAAAGCATAAGCCCTCTTCCTGATTTCTTAGGGGTTTTTTTTTTTTTTTTTACATATCTGTGACATTCATGCATCCATGTCATAGACAAAGATAGAGGATGCCATTTTTGGCAAGTAAACGTTTAAAAACTGCATTTGACATTTTCACAAGTTATCTTTATATAACATTAAAATTTGCTGAACATTCTTAAACTCTTCTTCTCCTATTGATCATTCTGACTTAGCTAATAATTACTTCCTCAAAATCATCAACATTTTTTAGACCTCATTCCTGCAAGACTGCTCTAAGAAGTCCTACCATTAATGAATGATTCATTCTTAAATGTGATCAACCTATCTCCATTAATGGGTTGTGTATGACAGGCCTTCAAGCTGGCAGCAGTTAAACTGTTACTTAAATAGCCATTCCTTGACCCAGCTTGTCTTAGCTAATTATAGGCCAATCTCAAACCTTCCTTTTATCTCAGAAATTAGTAGTAGTTGTACACCAGATAACTTATGAGTTTCAGTCATGTTTCAGATCTCATCACAGTACAGAAACAATTTTAGCAACAGTTGTAAGTGATCTTCTTATGTCCTCTGACAGTGGATTCATCTCTGTGCTTGTCTTGCTACACCTAAGTGCAACATCTAATACCACTGACCACAATATTTTATTACAGCAATTAGAGCATACCATAAGAATTGACAGTACTTTGCTGCATTGGTTTGAATCATTTCTATCTAACAGAGTATAATTTGTTTGTGTAAATGGAGAGTCTTCTTCACACACTAGCCTTAATTACGGAGTTCCACAGGGTTCAGTGCTAGGACCAATTCTGTTTACATTATACATGGTTCCCTTAGGCAGTATCATTAGAAGGCATAGCATACATTTTCGCACTGCAGATGACACACAACTTTATCTCTCCATGAAGCTAGATAACATACACACCAATTAGTTAAACTGCAGGAATGTCTTAAAGACCTGGATGACCTCTAATTTTTGGCGTCTAAATTCAGATAAAACTGTACTCGGGCCTAAAAATCTTAGAAATATGGTATCTAACCAGATGCTTACTCTGGATGGCATTACCTTGGCCTCCAGTAACACTCTGAGGAAATTTGAAGTCGTTTTTGACCAGGATATGTCCTTCAATCCATAAATTAAACAAATATGTAGGACTTCTTTCTTCCATTTGTCAATATCTCTAAAATTAGAAACATCCTGTCCCAGAGTGATGCTAAAAAGCTAGTTCATGCATTTATTACTTTTAGGCTGGACTACTGTAATTCACTACTATCAGGAATTCCTAAAAAAAAGTCCCTGAAGAGTCTTCAGTTGAGCCACAATGCTGCAGCAAGAATAATGACAGGGACTAAAAAGAGAGAGCATATTTCTCTTATATTGGCTTGTCTTCATTGGCTTCTCTTTCTGTTAAATCTAGAATAAAATTTAAAATCCTTCCCATTACATACAAGATCTTGACTAATCAGGCTCCATCCTATCTTAAAAACCTCATAGTAGCTTATCAGCCCAATAAAGCACTTCACTCTTGGACTGTAGGTTAACTTGTAGTTTCTAGAGTATTTTAAAGCAGAATTAGAGGCAGAGCCTTCAGCTTTCAGGCCCCTCTTCTGTGAAACCAGCTTCCAGTTTGGAAACAGCTTCCCGTGTTTCTTCTTCTCTCACTTTTTTCATTCATTATGTGTTTTATACACCTCTATCCATTTAATCATTAGTTATTTTGAATCTCTGGCTCTCTGCTACAGTGTGTTTTTGTCCTGTCTTCCTCTCCTCACCCCCAACTGGTTGCAGCCGATGGCCGCCCTTTCCTGAGCCTGCTTGTGCCAGAGGTTTCTTCTGTTAAAAGGGAGTTTTTTTCTTCCCATTTTCGCCAAAGCACTGGTTTGAAGGTGTCATGGTGCTGGGGTTTTCTTTGTTTTCTTTGTATTATTGTAGGGTTACTTTACAATATAAAGCGATTTTAGGCAACTGTTGTTGTGATTTGGCGCTATATAAATAAATCTACATTTAATTCAATTAAACAATTAAAGGTAACAAATAAGCAAAAAAAAAAAAAAAAAAAAAAAAAAAAGAAGCAATAAAT